>PVKM010017843.1:0-25735 GCA_004027735.1 Carollia perspicillata
GAACATTTCATATAATAATGGCTTGGTGATAATGAACTTTTTAACTTGACCTTATCTGGGAAGCACTTTATCTGCCTTTCCATTATAAATGATAGCTTTGTTAGATACAGTATTCTTGGATGTAGGTCCTTACTTTTCCTTGCTTTGAATACTTCTTTCCAGCCCCTTCTTGCCTGCAAGGTTTCTTTTCAGAAATCATCTGATCGCCTTATGGGCACTCCTTTGTAGGCAACTCTTTCCTTCCCTCTTGCTGCTTTTAAGATTCTCTCCTTATCTTTAATCTTGGGTAACTTAATGGTGATGTGCTTTGGTGTGTTCCTCTTTGGGTCCAACTTCTTTGGGACTCTCTGGGCTCCCTGGACTTCCTGAAAGTCTATTTCTTTCACCAGACTGGGGAAGCTTTCCTTCATTATTTGTTCAAATAAGTTTTCAATTTCTTGCTGCTGTTCTTCTCCTTCTGGCACCCCTATAATTCAGATATTGGAATGTTTCAGGTTGTCCCAGAAATTCCTCAGCCTCTCTTCATTTTATTGGATTCTTGTTTCTTCATTCTGTTGTGGTTGGATGTTTATCCCTTCCTTTTGTTAAAAATCATTGCTTTGAGTCCTGGTTTCCTTCCTGTCACTGTTGGTTCCCTGAATATTTTACTTTATTTCATTTTGGGTATCTTTCACTTGTTTTTCCATTTATTGACCAAGCTCAATCAGTTCTGTGAGCATTTTGATTACCAGGGCTTTCAATTCTCCATCAGATAGGTAGGCTATATCCTCCTCACTTAGCTCTCTTTCTCAGGTTTTGCACTGTTCTTTCATTTTGGCCCTATTTCTTTGCTCAGGGCCCTGATAAGTTGTAAGGGGGCAGAGCAACCCTCTTTGCTGCACTGTGGAGCTGCCCGTAGGGGAGGGTCTGCAGAGGGAACAGTGCAGCTCACCTGCTTATCTCTAGCCCACTTTCAACAAACTCTCGTGTGAGGCTCAGATTTTCTCCTACCATGTCAACCGCCATAGTCCACAACCACCCGAGTCTCAGTTTCCCTTTAAGTCAGACCCTCCCACACAGCCTGGCCCTGCACCACAGCCAGCCCCACCCCTGTGGTCTACTGTTCACAGTGGTTTCTCTCCATTCACAGCCTTTCCAGTCTGGTTATTCTCTTTGACTGTTTCTTTAATTCTGTGGTGGTCAGTGTTCCATGCAGTTTGATTTTCTGGCATTTCTGGTTGTTTATGGATTTTAGATTGGTTGTTTTTCTCCTTTTGGTTGTGTGAGAAAGCGAAGGGTTTCTACCTATGCCTCTGTCTTGGCTGAAATTTATAGTAATTTCTTACAATCCTTTGTATTTTTTTGTAATCAGTTGTAATCTCTCCTCTTTCACTTCTGATTCTATTTATTTGGGCCCTCTCTCTTTTTTTCTTGATGAGTCTGGTTAAAGGCTTGTTGATTTTGTTTATCTTTTCAAAGAACAAGTTACTGGATTTATTGATCCTTAGAATTATTCTTTTAGTCTCTATGCCATTTAATTCTGCTCTGATCTTGGTTATTTCCTTCCTTCTACTCACTCTGGACGGTCTTTGTTGTTGTTCCCCCAGTTTTTATAGATGTAGGGTTAGGTTGTTTATTTGAAATGTTTCTATCTTTTTTAGGGAGGCCTGTATCACTATGAACTTCCCTCTCAGGACTTCCTTCCTTGTACCTATAGGTTTTGGACTGTTGTGAGTTCATTTCCATTTGTCTCCAGAAATTTTTTGCTCTCTTCCTTAATGCATTCATTGTTTAATAGCGTACTATTCAATCTCCATAATTTTGAATATTTTCAAGTTTTTTCCTTGAGGCTGGTTTCTAGTTTCAGTCTCTTGTGGACTGAGAAAATGCTTGATATATCATTAGCCATTAGAGAGATGCAGATTAAAACCACAATGAGATACCACTTCACACCAGTCAGAATGGCCATCATAAACAAATCAACGAATAAGTGCTGGCGAGGTTGTGGAAAAATGTAACCCCACTGCACTGTTGGTGGGAATGCAGACTGGTGCAGTCACTGCGGAAAACAGCATGGGATATCCTCAAAAAACTAAAAGTGGAACTTCCTTTTGACCTGGCAATTCCACTGCTAGGATCACACCCTAAGAATCCTGAAACACTAATTCAAAATAACCTATACACCCCAATATTCATAGCAGCTCTATTAATAATAGCCGAGTGCTGGAAACAGCCTAAGTGCCCATCAGTAAAAGAGTGGATCAAAAAACTCTGGTACATTTGCACACTGAAATACTACTCAGCAGAAAGAAAGATGGAAGTCCTAGGTTTCACAACAGTATCAATAGAACTAGAGAGCATTATGCTAAATGAAATAGAATAAGCCAGGTGGTAAAAGGCAAATATTGTATGATCTCACCTATAAGTAGAATGTAATAAACAAAACAAATAAGGGAGCAAAATGTAACCAGAGACATGGAAATAAAGAATAAACTGACAGTGACCAGAGGGGTGTGGGGAGAGGGGGAAGGGGGAAGGAAGGGGAAGGGTCGTCAAGGACCATGTAGAAAGGACCCCTGGATAAAAACAATGGGGTTAGGGAGAGGACTGAATGTGGAAGGTGGGTGTGGGTAGGGTGGGGGTGGGGGGTAATGGGAGGAAAATTGGGACAACTGTCATTGCACTACCATAAAAAATAAAATATAAAAAAGGAGTAATTGCTTAGGTTATATTAAAAGAAAAAAAGACCATGTATCTGTATCTTTCAGATCCCAAGGCCAGTTTTAGGATAGTTAGAGTTAGGTCTGGGACTCTTCTAGAAACTACTGAGGAAGAGTAGCTTTCTCTCTTTCAACCACTTTGGTTGCTGAATGGACAGGATATAACTTTGAAACTTCACAACCATCTTATCCCTGAAAATTATGAGCCAGAGATGGAGAGGTCCTAATGAT
This sequence comes from Carollia perspicillata, assembly GCA_004027735.1. NCBI lineage: Eukaryota > Metazoa > Chordata > Mammalia > Chiroptera > Phyllostomidae > Carollia > Carollia perspicillata. The sequence goes on from PVKM010017843.1 coordinate 2,931, forward strand.
CCCTGAATGCAGCTGTGCCTGCAATAGAAATTTACTCCTTTCTCTAATAAGCCAGGTTAACTTTTTTTCTGTTACTTAAAATCAAGTCCTTAATGAGTGAGCAAATAAGCAAGCGACTTAAAGCTTGAAGCTTCTAATGCTTAACCAATATCTTGTACTTTTTAGGTATTCAAATAAAGTAGTTTTCAAGCTTTCTTATATGAGTTTTTCAAGAGCAGTGATTATGTATTATGTTTCTCTATTTTTTGTTGTGCCTAGAAAAGGGCTAAAAACGTTTTTAAGAAAACAATACATTTTGACAGATCAACTGACAGGTTGAGAAATTTGATAGGAAATATGTACCTGCTCATTTCTTCAACTTCTGGCTCTGAGTGGGAGCCAGAAAAGTGCTCTCAGCATGGCTCATAGGGGAAGACTGTCCCCAAAGGATTGTCTAGATTGAACTAGACACATAGACATAAACTTGCCAGACTCACCCCAGGGTCACCTGGTCAACCAAAGGGCCAGAAAGGATCTTCAGAAGCAAGACTTAAGGGAGCTAGGGAACTGGAAAGCAGTTCACTGAAGTCCCTGGCATCTGCCTGAGGGCACAGCTGGAGATATTAATAATCATTTCCCTCATCAGACTGCTGAAAATGAGTGCAGAGTAAGAGAGAAAAGAAACAAGTATTTTTCTGCCTCCTGTTTGAATTAATTTCTTCTGACAACTGCTGATTTGGGTTTGTGATTTGGTCCACCTTTTTCTAGTTCTATTGTCAATTAAGTGCAATGGGTGATTGGGGGAAAGCAGTGACACTCAGCTTGATTATGGGAGAAAGCATCACAGCATTTAGAATATCAAAGCAGCCCATTGAACTTGTCTTAAAGAGAGCCAAGCAGAGCTAGGGTGGTGCCCAATACTTCCAGGAGGGTCAGGGGAGAGTTGTTGAAACAGCTCTCAGTGCACTAGTCAAGGAAGCTGGATATCAGACTCAGCTTCCCCCAAGCAATAAACAAGGTCTGGAAATTAATGTCAGGCTAGTGCAAAAGCAGGTCATCTACCAACCAGTTCACCTCTTCGAGATCATCCAATTAATAAGCCACTTTCGATGAAATGACATAAAATTAAAAACAGGAAATAAAGTTGTATTTAACTTAGTACAAATTATACATTTAAAGAGATTGTTTAAAAAGAGCCAAGAAATGGGACAGGAGGACACTTTGTAGGGGTGACCAACCTGCAGCTCGTGGGCCACATGCAGCCCAGGATGGCTGTGAATGTGGCCCAACACAAAATTGTAACTGTACTTAAAACTTTATGCAATTTTTTGTAATTATGTGTTGCAATGTATTAAATGTATGGTCCGAGACAACTCTTCTTTCAGTGTGGCCAGAGATGCCAAAGGGTTAGACACTTCTGCTACAGGAAAACAACAGGGAAGAAATATCTCATGATCCTTACTGTGCAGTAATGAAGACACTCAGGAACTGTGAGTTCTAGTCTTACCTCTGCTAAGGGCTTGTTGGTGACTCTGAAGCAACATGCTTTCTTGTTATTGTCACTTCCCCATTTTCAAGGAGGCTGATAAAGGCAGTGAGGCACTTTTGTAGTCTAACAAATACAAAATCAAACTTTATCTAACAGCTCAAAAGATTGTTTTGATTGAATCGATGACAGCCTAAAATCTTTTATGAATTTAATACTGAAATACCACATGAGACTATTGAAAAGAATAGCTAATAAAAATGACTAAAGAAAGTTCTATATTAATGTATGATAATCATCATAGCAGTCAACAAGCTCATTTCAAAGTAACATTATGTCAAGAAGCAGCTATGATTTCCAGGATGTGGTCACTGACTTATAATACAATGGAATATTAGTACTCCTTTTTTTTGATTCTGAAAAGATCTGATTTAATATTAATTCCCAGTAATTTACCAAAACCCTGAAAAAAGAAAGAAGGATGATATTTGAACAATGAATACTTATGATTTATGGAGTAGCACAGTAAATGTTTCAGTTGTTAAAAATAAATGCAAAAATGTAACCTGGATCAAAACCAGGTAGGTGTGCTCTTAATTGATAGCATAGCCATGTGAGTGTATTAATACCCTGAAGGAAAGACTAACGGCCTAGCAAAGGCTGCAGTCTAAGGCTGCAAACTATTCTATTCAACATATTTGTTATGACTTAAAGATCTGTTTGCATCATCCTTTCCTGACAGAATGTTAAGAAGTAAAGCTAAGCCCTGCCTGGTGTGGCTCAGTGGATTGAGCACCAGATTGTGAAGCAAAGGGTCACTGGTTTGATGCCTAGTTAGGGCACATGCCTGGGTGGTGGGCCAGGTTCCCGCACATGAGAGGCAACCACGCACTGATATTTCTCTCCTTCTCTTTCTCCCTCCCATCCCCTCTGTCTAAAAATAAATAAATAAAATCTTTGAAAGAAAGTAGTAAAGCTAAAGCATAATAGAAACAAAATGCGAAATGAATTTTAGGCTATTTTAAGCCAGCCAACAAAAGAAAATGCCGCAGGGACAAACATACACTTTTTTCACCTTAGTCCACCACTTCCCCATAACTACCACCTGATGAGTGCAATTTTACCATATGACATCCAGTCACTGTCATGGACTACACGCCTCATTACGATTCAACAATGTGTTGATGTTGCCAAGAATACCCATGAAGCTTAACATAAACAGAGTGGGTCAAGGAAGGATCTGCTCTATTCCTTGGTTGTCATTGCACAGATCAATTATATATTTTAACTCTGATCACTACACTTAAAAGATGTTGATAAATTTTAGGTCAAATGAAGAGCACCCAGAATGGTAGAGAAGATTTGTAACACTGTCAGTTGGAAAAAAAAATGGAGTGAATCACAAGAGTATATGGTTGTGGCAAACAGTGACAAGAAAAGCAGGTTAACTTTTAAAAGGTTTTTTAATGAGGAAAAGATTTTGACTTATTCTGAGTGGATCCACAAGAAAAAATCCCAAGAACCCTGAAACACCATTCCAAAAGAACCTATGCACCCCAATGTTCATAGCAGCACAATTTACAATAGCCAAGTGTTGGAAGCAACCTAGATGCTCATCAGTAAATGAATGGATCAAAAAACTATGGTACATGTACACAATGGAATTCTATGCAGCAGAAAGAAAGAAGGAGCTCCTACCCTTTGCAACACCATGGATGGAACTGGAAAGCATTATGCTGAGTGAAATAAGCCAGGTGGTAAAAGACAAATACCATATGATCTCACCTTTAACAGGAACCTAAGCAACAAAACAAACTAGCAAGCAAAATATAACCAAAGACATGGAAATAGAAAACAGGCTGACAGTAACCAGAGGGGAAAGGGGAGGGAATTTCAGAGGAAAAAGGGAAGGCATAACAGGAACAAGTATGAAGGCACATGGATAAAAGCTAAGGGGGGTGGAAATGGGAAGGAGGTCGGGAGCACTGGGGGGTGTACTGGGATGGGAGTAAAAGGCAGAAAACTGTACTTGAATAACAATTAAATAAAATAAGAAAGAAAAAAAAGAAACTATTTTATTGATGTTATCAACATCCAAAAAAAAAAAAAGAAAAAAATCAAAGGGTAGAAATTTCAAAGACATAGATTTTGATCCAGATGAAGAGATCTTTTAACAAACAGAATAATTTTCCTAATAAACAGTGAATTCTCTGATATTAAAAGGAGCTTAAAAAAGCTATGCAAAAATCCACAGTGTGAAAGAGATTTGCTTGTCTCTTAAGCATCTAGACTAAATGACTTCTGAGATCACATCTAATTCTACAGCTCCTTGATTTTATCACAATGGCAGAATTAAATAACCATTTATTGCATGTCTAGGGAAACATGCTAAATCCTGAGACATATGAACCTCCTGATTAATTAGAATGATGGAAATCACAGAGTCAAATGTAAATAAATTTTATAAGTAAATGGTAGAAAAAAATATATAAGGATAGCCCTTGAGTCTTCCTTCATATATAAATCATCATCTACAAAAGGCATAATAAATCCTGATCACTGTGAAATGTTCTATGTGACACAGTTGTAGAGAGTGATTTGAAGGGTACCAGCTCCAGATTATGTGCTCTCATGCCAGTCCCGGTCCTGCCTCTTGCTGTATGTGTAGCCTTGGGCATGCCACTTCTCTTTATTATAGTTTCTCCATCTGTAAAATGAGGATGATAATACAGCTCCCTCACAGTGTTATTGTGAAATTAAGTAAGCTTATATATATACAAAATTTTAGTATGGTTCCTGAAACATGGTAAGGGCTATATAAGTATACACTATTATGATAGTAGTTAAAAATTTTCAGAAAAATAGGACTAGAGGTATTCAAGTACAGGAAGATATGCTTTTGAAAGTCTTGTGCATAAATAAATAAATGAACAAACAATATAGATTCATATTTGATTTCACTATTATATTTATGTATTTGGTATTATCCTTCTAGGAGAGTTATTTGCTAAAAACTTATTTTAGTTCTGTTCTTGTCATTGTCATTATTGATGAAGATAGAGCACAGAAAATGTATGTACATTAATTTTAGCTATTACCTAACTTTTATAAATACTGAAATCTAATGGTCTGGAGTACTATTCACTCTTGCTTCTTTTTTCTTTAGTGCATCCTAAAGTCATGGTCTCCATGAACGGTTAAAAAGACGGAAAGTCATAAGGCTGTCTAATGATTAAATTGTATAATTAACTTCTGTGTAAGTAAAAGTTGATTATGTATATATAAATTATAGGCTACATAATAATGGATCTGTATTTTCAAAGTAACAACACTCAAAATGGGTAATGAGATAAAAATAAGCTGTGAAAGTCAAAATATTTAAGCAAACAACATCAACAACAACAACCATTATGAAGCGTGAAGCATCAACTCATTAACTTCCTAGTTAGTCTGGCAGAAACTGACAGGGTATCTTTTATGTTTTCTTCACTGTGGAATTCTAACAGAAATATTTTCTCTATTCAGAACAAAGATGTGCACCTTCGTATGTCTACTATACGTCTACCTGGCCTGCCCACACAGAGGTACAATAAATGGCAAACAGGGGGTGTGAGAAAAGATGACATACTTAAATATATTTCACAGAAAGATATTCTGCACTTTCCTTCAGATAATGGATAAAACTATTTATTTTCCTTTTGACCTTCAGAAAAGCTTAACTCTGTTCCAGGTCTGATTAAAAAAAAAAGTGAAAGTCACTCACTGATTTCTCTTTCTTTTCTTCACTGGTTTTAAAATGGGAACGCTGCCCTGGCTAGTGTAGCTCAGTGGATTGAGTGCTGACCTGTGAACCAAAAGGTTACCAGTTTGATTCCCAGTCAGGGCACATGCCTGGGTTTCAGGCCAGGTCCCCAGTAGGGGGTGCTCAAGAGGCAACCACATATTGATGTTTCTCTCCCTCTGTTTCTCCCTCTCTTCTCCTCTCTCTAAAAATAAATAAAAATAAAATCTTTTTAAAAAGTTAAAAAATAAAATGAGACTGCTAATGATACCATTTTACTGAGACATTCTACTTCTGCAAATTAGAAAGTAGTATTCTTTTAAATTTGCATCTCTCTGATGGCTAGTGATACTGAGCATCCTTTCATATGTCTCTGGACCCTCTGAATGTTTTGCTATGAGTGGGACCTAATCAACAAAACAAGCAAACAAAATATAACCAGAGACATTGAAATAAAGAACAACTGACAGTAACTAGAGGGGAAGGGAGAAGGGGATACTGGGGGAAAGAAAGGGAAGGGTCATCAAGAAACATGTATAAAGGACCTATGGACAAAGCCAAAGGGAGGAAGGACTGAGGATGGGAGGGGGAAATTAGTGGTGGGAAAATGGAGGCAAGTGCACTTGAACAACAATAACATAAAAGTAGTATGTCTAGTGATAGAGAATGAGACCTTTGATTCAAGTTCTAGTTCCAATGTAATCTAGCTGTATAACCTTGAAAAAATTTCCTATCTTTTCTAGTGTCAGTACTTTTATCTGTAATATGGAGACTTTTATACACACGTCATTGGGTTTGTGAAGAAGAAAGGTGCACATTAAGGGCTTGACAAAATCACACAGGCATTCAAAATGGATCAGTCATTGGAAAGTTACTCATTTTGGACAAACATAGCATAATCTGCCACAGAAGTAACTTCATAACCTATAGTTTAATAATATTATTTCATGATTTAATGAGGATATAAGAAACTCTCCAATAAAGACTGCTTTAAGATTTTCTATCACATAAAGAAATTGCTCACTATGATAATAAATACCCTCTTTTTGGGGAAGGGTTGTCAAGGAACATGTACAAAGGACACATGGAGAAAGCCAAAGGGAGGCAGGATTGAGGGTGGGAGGTGGGGATGGCTGGGGTATGGAGGAGTGGCGAGAGGAAATGGAGACAACTGTACTTGAACAACAATAAAAAAATTTTTGAATTAAAAATAAAAAAATTAATGAATACTCTCTTTTTAAAATTCCAGAAAATAACTTCCTTGTAGTATGTTTGTTTCTTTTTTTAACAGATTTTATTTATTTATTTTTAGAGAGATCAGTTGCCTCTCCTGTGTGACCAAATCTACAACCCAGGCATGTGCCCTGACCAGGAATCAAACCTATGACCTTTTGCTTTGTGAGCTGATGTCTAACACACTGAGCCACACTGGTTAGGACTATTTGTTTCTTTTGAAGAACTATTTTTTTCTTCTATCAGTTAATGAAAAAATAGACTTCTCTTTTTTGTTTTGGCTGCCAGGAAACTCAATAAATTTCACATTCATGTTTGCTCCATATTTTTGGTAATAATTTTTCATAAATATTGTGTAAACATCTCATTAACTAGATGATTCAAATACTTTGTAACATATTATTTTCAAAAGTACAATGTGACTAAGATTTATGCAGTCACAAAATAATAGTTTATATTTATTCTAAATGTACATTAAAATTATATAAGATAATATACTTTGAAAAATGAGAAGCAGAGGATCATTCTTTTTTTAAAAAAATATTTTATTTATTTATTTTTAGAGAGAGGGGAAGGGAAGGAGAAAGAGTGGGAGAGAAACATCAATGTGTGGTTGCCTCTCATGTGTCCCCTTACTGGGAACTGGCCTGCAACCCAGGCATGTGCCCTAACTGGGAATTGAACCGGCAACCCTTTGCTTCACAGGCCCATGCTCAATCCACTGAGCTACACCAGCCAGGGCCAGAAAGAGGATCATTCTTATGGCTGGTATAGGTATGGGGAAAAAAGGCATCCTGGGATACAGCCTTGTGATGGTGAAAACATCCATAAGGAAATTGGCAAATCTTTATAAATGGACTTAAATGGGTAAAACTATTTTAAAAAAACATTTGTTTCTAGAAATTTATTCTTTCTAAGAAAATGATCATAAGACAACAATTTGTGTACAAAAATATTCATTGCAGTATTAAAATTATAAAATTATTTTGCGGAATCTCTCTAACTGTTACATAGCATTTAGGAATGAGTGGCCAGAGGGGAAACAAAGGCAAGGCCATCACCATTGCAATTTAACCAAGAACTTAATACAGGAGGCTAAAAGCAAAGGAAGACATGTCTCAATCATTGACCCAGTAGTGCAGAAACAGTCTCAATATGGCTGCCAGGCATTCCAAACAACAAGCAAAACTGTAGTAGTGCAGGAAGGGGGACCTTGAAAGTCTATGTGTATCATGTCCACTAGGTGGGGGGAAAAAAGGCCTTGAGACTGTATTCATTCCAAGACCTGGAAGGGGAAAAGGGAGGAGGTCCACAGTGAAGCCCATGAAACAACTTTGGTTAATGGCCTGCCTCCTTCATGTATACAAAATGAACAAAGAGAGTCTGGGGCAAGATAAGGAGTTGGGGTAACACACACCTATATCAGGGTAATCATGTCTCCCCTGGGGGAAGCTGGCACCATCTTTGCCTGCTAATCAATGCATAAACTTCTGTACTTACATCCTACCAATTATGTAAGTCCTCGGAACAAAGGACTCACTTTCTTGGCTCTTTCACCACACAGCGGGTGGAAGGTGGAGAGGCTCCCTGGCTAGCTGGCCTCCGACCCCGGGGCTCCTGGCCACCACCTTTTGGCCACCAGGCCTCTGGCCACCCAAGTGCTGGCCACCTTGGCCCTGGCCACCCTGCTCTTGATGCCCTTGCTGTTGCTTTCCTATTAGAACTTAGCACTAATAAACTCTGCTTAAATGCTAATAGGCTTGCTGATATGTAATTCTTTCTTGTGTCAGCAAGAACGACCGAGTTTCTGGAAGTTTCTCCCATAACACAACCAAAGGAAATCATGAAAAAATGAAACTCGTGTAATACATATGTAATTTTAACTTGGCATATATTTAAAGTATTTAGTGGAAAAGGATGACAGAAATGTATGTGCTGTTTAAAATTATGTTGAAAAATCATACTTAAATATACAGATAAACTACTTTAAAAGACCAGAAGGGAATACATCAAAATCTTAATTTTGTTTAAATCTTGGTACAAGGATTAACAATTATCTTTCCTTTTGCTTTTGATGTTTCTATTTTCTAATTGTGTACAATAAATATCACATTAATCACAAAAAGTAAATAGATATATTTAAGAACAATAAAATGTAAAGGAGGAAAATATGAATTATTTTTATATTATTCTAAATAAGGGAGTTTTATTAGAAAAGATGTCTAGGAATTTACTATCCCACTTCATTATAACCTGAGATCAATGTATTTAGAATAATTCTGAGTTTTGATATAATATACATTGGCCGAAACACCCCCTATTTCACAAAGGACTAAAAATTATGGAAGAAATAGTTAGGATCAAACTTGACAATCATGGTTAACTTTATCAGTTGTGAAGATTTTCAATGTGTTGGCACAAATTATCTGACATTGAATTGATTCTTGCAGCATTCTGCAAGATAATCAGATGTTGTACTAATGTTTTCCTTATTCAAAGGTTAACTCACAGCTTTCGTCTCACAAGTGGAATCAAAACTCTAGCTCAAGTCATTTAAAGGTTTTGGAAAAATCATTTAATTGTTTTAGATGTTCTCTCTCTCTCTCTTCTTCCTCTGTCCCCTTCCCTCCCTAATTTCCCCTCTATTTTCTCCACAGAGCAATATCTTCCCTACCTATGCAAGTGGACTACTCTCTGGGACGTAGAACACATGTTACATGTATTTGTTAAATAACCAAAGAGAAACTGTTTTTATGTTGGCTTAAAATAAATCTGACTCTGAATCTTCTTCATTAAGAAGCTGTGTTCATTCACCTTTTAGGAGAAAAAAAAATCCAGTGAAAACCTTCCTCGACTAAACAAGATTTTTTTCTCTGAATATTAACTTCACTTATATGCAAACCACAGAACTATGCTTTTAATAATAAATAAAGTCCCATATGCCTCTCATTCTACTTCTGTCAGTCATGCTGCCCCAAACTAAACAGAAGTCAGGTACTGACTGGCTGTGTACAGGGTACATTTTGCAATCCCATGTACTTTGATGCTACCACAGCTGCAACAGGCCTTCAAAATTGGCCCTGTCACTTTAAATGTAATAGACAATAAATCATCCCTCAGAGACAGCCCCTAAAGAAAACAGGGAAAAAATAGAAATAGCATTTAAAAGCCCTTTTCTGTTACAGTATCTCTAGGGAGCTCTCAAAATTGGAGCTCTTTTAAAGTAAATTTTATGCTTTTGGGGGCTTTTAAAAATGCTTCTAGAATTAACCTTGCAGTTCTATGACCAAATCTTCCATTAGATCCTTAATTTGGGGTCTCTGTTATGCTAGTATTGTCATATTTGCTTGTCTTCTCTATTTCACTATCCTTGTTACCAACAAACGCACTTTCTCAAGGCTTTATATATTCTATGTATGTTCTCCCTCCTTCCTCTTCATCTTTCTGCCAGTATTGCTTGTTTGGTCTTCATTTATTTATTTTTTTATCAAATGTACTTTTACTTACCTCTCCTCCGATACACCCTCTGGTCTTTTGTTCCTCAGACACAGATAACCCTAATGAGGTGACTGTGCAGAGGATCAAGAATTTCCCCCTTGGGCGAACACAGCCACCTTTTTCTTCCTTCGGGGGCAGAGTTGGCCAGGACACAGCTCAGCCCCACCCATCCCCTTCTTATAAGCCTCCCCCTCTCCTGTCCTGAGGCCTTTTCTAGTTGATAAAAGAAGAACCAGCATAACAAGAGATTTGTCTTACTTTAGTTTGGAAAAAATCGTAATTTAAATACTGAAAGGAGTAGATAATAAGCATAAACATATAAAGTATAGAATTATAGGAAGGTCCAGGGTTTATATTAAGAACCAGTGATCCAAAGTTACAGCCCAACTATCGTGTAATCAGTACTCAGTTATATAAATTTATGTCCATTTAGTATTATGTGGCCCCGTAAAACTGTATTGCTCAATGGTCTTTAAAACTCTCTACTGAAAAAAAACATTTCATCTTAATATTGAAAAACACACACGTAAGGTAAATAGCAGGACAACTGCTTCTTGACATTAGTGCAGCATGTCTTCTTAGACCCACCGTGCTGTGAAGAAAAGGAGGAGGAATCCAACTTGATATTGAGCTAGTATCTTTTGATAAATTGGAAGGCTGAAGTGTGAAGCAAACAGCAGTGAAAAAAGATGTTTCTGACACTTTTTGGATTTATAGACTTCCCAGCCTTATCACTGGCCATTCATCTCACTTGGCCTGCCAGAGTCGCTCCAACGGCCCTCTGGGTGAGTGCTTATTATCTACAAGGTACCAATCAAATTATGGCAGGCAATTTGCCGTATTAGATAAGTAAAAGTTGTCTGCGTATGTTTCTCATTGTTCTTTCCCTGGAACATAAGTGTCATGAGAAGCCCTAAAAACATCCTGCAGACCAGCAGTGTGTTCAACATTGCATGCCTAACCCCTGTGTAGAGTCCATTAACATAGCAAAAGACACTGAGCAGTGCTTTGCTTCAGCATTTATCGGATACCATGGCAGTCTTATGTTAAGGGAAAAATATAATTCTGTGAAACCTTTGGAAATCCTTGTCTAAGTACTTGCCTGAATGAAGATCCCATCATGAGAACTACTTTGGAATTTTGGAGATGGTCATCACTGTTAAACCAAGTGACTAGATGAAGAAATATACTTCAGAAGGAACACTGCAAGATGTATTCATGATTTCCACCACTAAAAGGGACAGAAATAACCAGCAGGCCGGTCATTAAAAATGACCCATGTAAGTTGGGGAAAGTAGACTAGGGTAAAGGGGGGATAAATGGTGATAGGAGGAGACTTGCCTTGGGGTGGCGAACACACACTACAATGTATAGATGATGTGTTACAGAACTGTACATTTGATTAACCAATGTCACCCCAAGAAGTTAAAAAAACATTCAAAACCTTTACAAAAATGACCTGGTGGACAACGAATTGCATACTGGGGAACCAATGCTGAAGAAAAATCAAAGAGGTGGAGGTCATGTTTTATTTCACTTGTAGCGCTTTTTAAATCAGCCCTAACCAAACCTGATTAGAGTAAATTCCTTTTTTACAGCCTGTGGAGTCTATAAGATTATGGTGTTAATGGAAGTGCGATTCGATCCGTCAGTAATGGTGCATGTCGGGACCCTGGCGCCTCTGACAAGTCCATTTTTTAAGACGTATTTATTGTTTTTTTTTCTCCCTTCTGTTCTCTGCATTGCAGGGTTTAATTGAACAGTTTAAAGTGATTCTTCTTCAAGGCCCATTAATTGATTTTATTTGTGTATTCTCTGGGGGTCAAGGAAAACGGGGAAAGAAACCCAATAAAATTGCAGCTCTGGGTTTTATTGTTATATTCTCCCTGGTAATTCATAGCTATAATTTTTTGTTTCTTATCTCTGCCTCAGTCTTTTTTATTATAATATTCACAAGGTGCAATCTTATATGTTTGTTTTGTTTTATGCCACTGTTTTTTTTTCTATTCTGATAGAAGTTCACAATGAATAATAAAATGTGCCCAAATCTGATAAACCATGTAGTATCTAGGATTTCCTTATAATAAACCCTATTGAAAAAAGGAAGATTTCAGTGAAATAATTATAAAACTTTATATTCTTATGAGAGCATTTTCCTTCGTCATAATAGGACCAAATCTCTTGAGTTTGAGGTCATGACATTTATATACGTACATGTGTATGCATATGTACCCACAGAACCTGCCATCGGACCTGAATGGTCCTAGGTCTGTTGAGAACTAAGATGATATATAGATTGAGAAATAGTATACACTATGTATACACTCAGGAAGTAGAAACTGTAGATGGAAATAGAGGTTCTGCCAAGGGAAGAAGTTAAACATGTGTGTGCACACCTACCGTGACACACACCATACCTCCAGAAACTTGGCCAGGTTATGTCACAATATCTTATGTCACACTATTATGAAGTGTAACCTGTATTATTTTTGAATGTTTATTTTTGTCTAACTCTTACAATGGTCTTATGAAGCAGATATTACTATTATCATCTAATCATCAAGATCATAAGAATCAGAGATGTGAACGAATCTTCAAAGTTTATGTGTTTTATTTATTTATTTTTTTATTACAATTAACATACACTGTTATAATCGTTTCAGGCATACAGCCCAGTAATTGGTTAGATATTATATAACTTACTAAGTGATCATTCTGATAAATCTCATACCCATCTGACACCATACAGTTATTAAAATATTATTGATTATATTTCCTGTGCTATACTTTACATCCCTGTGACTATTCTGTAACAACCAACTTGCACTTCTTAATCCCTTCACCTTTTTCAATCAGCCCATCAACCTCCTTCCCATCTGGTTACCATCAGAATGTTCTCTGTTATCTATGAATCTGTTCTCATTTTGCTTGTTTGTTTATTTTGGTTTTTTTTTTAGATTCAATTGTTGATAGATATGTATTTATTGCCATTTTATTATTTATATTTTTTATTTTCATTTTTTCTTCTTTTTAAAGAAGACCCTTTAACATTTCATGTACTGGTTTGGTGGGGATGAACTCCCTGAGCTTTTGCTTGTCTGGGAAGCTCTTTATATGTCCTTTCATTCTAAATGATAGCTTTTCTGGGCAGTGTGATTTTGGTTGTAGGTCCATGTTTTTCCTCACTTTGAATATTTCTTGCCACTCCCTTCTGGCCTGCATAGTTTCTGTTGATAAATCAGCTGACAGTATTATGGGAACTCCAGTGTTTTAAATATGGATTTGACTTGCTCCAGTCCTCTACTTTTCCACAATTTGAATAAACCATTGCCTTGGAAGCTTAGTTTGCAATGGCTTTTATTTGATTAAAGATGATAGTATAATAAAGTCACTTAGACAGATGGATATATTTTTTTACCCCTGCTTCCCCAGAGTAGACCCTAAACAAGCGCTAGTTGAATGACTCGATAAGACCCCTACCCTATTACTATGATATTGTTCCTACTTTGAGCTTCATTTCCAGACCAGTCATTTGTGGATACCATGCTGACAAGGCTCACATAAAAGATGGTAGAGCAGGTGAACATCAGGAAACATCGGAATGCTTACTTGTCAGGTGGTTAGAGTGTAGAGGATTTTTTCCAAAATGGATGAAAAACAGAAAATGCTGCCACCAACTTCAAATGTTGCTTACAAACTCACTTTGAATCAGACAAGGCAGTTATAAAGGGAGGTGATACTTTCATTTTCAAAAACCATCTGTATTTTTACTTTTCTAATTTTCTACTGAGATATCAATATGAAGATCAAAGATAACCTCCCTGGAACTTATCTAATCCCAGGAAAAGCACGTACAGACATAGAAAAGTATAAGTAAACTCACTTTCACATGAAAAGAAGACTTCTACATGGTATTACTTCGGCCTGACTTTATGATCAGTTTCCATGGAAGCCTTTGCTCATTCAAAGAGTACATAATCTTTTACTTGCATTTACAGATAATCTTAGTAAACACAATCTTTTTCCTGCCTTGCACCTAACCTCCCTACATGGTCAAGTTGATAGGTAGATTCAGATTCTAGACTTTCCCCTCGAAATTAAGAAATGCCTCTACTATGCTAATTAACATTTACATGGATATTGCCTAAATTTGTTCTAAAGTTCTCTGTGAAGGTCCATGTTCATCAGCTCAGTTTGGTCAGATTTCATTCTAGCTCCCATTGAAATGATTTCAGCTCAACCTAGATCTATTTGGTCCAGGAAAACCAAAGATTTATTTTCCAGTACTTTCAGCCATATAAAAATACATTACAGTCTTTTAAACTAATACATTGTTATGAAATTATACATGCACAAACTCAGCAAAACTAAACCTCCATAATAATGCAGTGGATGCTAAGGTATCGGTGTCCCAACTTTATTTTGCTGCTCTAAGCAAAAAGCAGACAGCATGGCTAGTAGCTAAATCAATACTAACTGTATTAATAAGAACAAAATGCACATGTGAGCGTGGATTTTTTTCCCTCAATCACTCTAGGTCGAAACCTGTCTTTGATTTTAGTGTTAGTCTTCAATGACCATCAAAGACAGTATGCTTTGGCCTGGAAGACAGACACTGTCAAGCTAGTAGTATGTGGGGGTCCATATCAGAAGAAACTGCCCAACAAATCTGTGGGGCTCATCAAGGCCTGGACATGGTTGAGGTCAGATGATTATATTTCAATTTCATAATTGTTAGAGCCTGTCACAACATTGCTGGAGACAACAGCTGCTCTCTGCTGAGCTAATTCCCCCTGATCTATTTAATATTATAATACATTTAATCCTCTACACCTTCCAAAAGCCAAAGACCATAGCTTACAGGTAGACCTGCATTTGCAGAGAGATGATGAGAGACCACTCTGATGATAAAAATTCATTTAGAGAAGTATGCCAACAGAATTACTCAATCTTTCATTTTGTTGCTCTTTTTATCTTCTAGAGAACAGGTTTAGTATGGTCTGACTTTTTCCTTCTCTCTTCAAGAAGAACTCTAGGAAATCAGAAGTGAACTCAGATATTGTTATTGGCTGAACTGCAGCTCCTCAACCCAAATTCATACGTTAGAGCCCTAATCCCCAGCCTTTAAAGAGGTGGGTAACCTAAAATGAGGCTTTTGGAGCGAGTTGTAATTCAAACCCATTGGCATCATCCTTATTACAGAAAGAAATGTGGACACACAGAGACACCAGAGAAGCACACAGGCAGAGCAAAAGCCATGTGATAACAGGGAGAAGGCGGCTGCCTGCAAGACAAGCAAAGAGGCCTCAGAAGAAGAGAAACCTCTGACACCTTGAACTTGGACATCTTTGGAGAACTGTGAGGAAATAAATTTTGGGAGCTTAAGCCATCAAATCTGTGGTATTTTGTTAGGCACCGTTAGCAAACCAATATGATATTGTCCAGTGTAACCCAACCTAAGACTCTCCTCTAAAGAATCCCTTAAGCTTTTGGCAGAATATAGCCAGGAAGGGACATCTCTCTAACACAAGGGACAGGACCGCATTTTAAATATCATTTTGTTAGAAGGTTCTGTGTCCTGAATCAGATGATCCTCCTTATAACTGTTACCCCATTGTCCCAGTTCTGCACACTTTTTTCAGAACCAAATCAAAAAAGTCTTACTGGTCTGCTCTTCAATTAAATGAAGGCAGCCATCATGCCTCCATGTTCTTTTCTTAAATCTTCTCTTTCAAGTTGAACCTTTCTCAGTGCTTTCCAGTAGCCCCCACAGGCCACTGATCTGAGTGTAGTTTCTAGAATGTCTACCCTCCTTTAAACCCCTTCAATGGGGTCATTGCTTCTATTAAAATGAGATGCAGCTAAAGGTTCTAACTCGGGTGTTATCCAGCAGTGTGAGGGGCTCTAGGGTTCTTAGTTTTCTTGTTTCAGCACCATGTTTTAGGGTCCTCTCCATTAGGAAAGGATGACACAAACGGATGTCTAAGTCCTGGTATAAAATGAGCATGTGGTAAGAGTCCCAAGGGGACCCTGACAATTTCCAAGTGAGACGCAAGGAAGAAGATGACTGAATAATTTTTCACTGGGAAAATATGTTCAAAAGGCATTATTTTAACTATTTTTAAGAAATCTTCTTAGCATTCTGCCTTATTTTCATATACAGTGATATATGATATACAGGGTTGGGCAGAAGTGATGCCATTGAGTGTGGTTGGCAAGGCATATGAATGTCTCACATGAGATGGGCAGCAATTTGAGCATTTCACCTAAAATGGCATGTGGTGTGCTTGAGTGTGATATTGTTATGTTACAGAATCACATGCTTATGATTTTTGTAATAAAAGATTTGGTATAGATTACCAGATCAAAAAAAGGGTGTTATTTGTGCCGGACCCTGTGTGTGTGTGTGTGTGTGCATGTGTGTGTGTGTGTGTGGGAACATAAGATACACCCAGGTTTTAGAGGAGGAAAATAGGGAAAAAAATTTTGAAGGAAAAATGTGGTAAAATATTTAATAACATAAATAACATACTGTTCACCAATGAAAATGTAAACAGAACTCAACAGCAGCATTAACAACCATTATTCCTCCCAAATTTGGGGGGGTGTGTCTTATAGTCTGAAAAATATGGTACGTATAGGAGGGAGGACTCAGAATATCTGGAATTACTTTTGGGAAGGTGGGCCCCTTATGGTACAGGCTTCCCCTGCTAGGTGAGTGTTCCAGGAACCCATCTGTATCAGTGTTTCAGCTGGTGGTGTTGTGAGAGGCTGCTGTTCAGTTTCAGCGAAGTTTTTTTGAAGGCTCTTTCAACATGTTTGCCCATTTCATGACGGTGATTTACCAGTGCACCCGCCCACACTGCGCTGAGTGTTCAGCAGTTCTGATAAAAAACGACATGACCTTTGTGCCCCACCCTCCCTATTCACCCGATCTCACTGAAAGCAACTTTTGTTTTTGTTTCCCTGGATGAAAAAAGGGAAATGGGATGAAAAAACAAAGGGAAGTATTTTGCTGATGTGGGAGAGGTGGAAAAAAAAGACAGAAGTTCTAAAAGGCATCAAAATCAACGAGTTCAAAAACTGTTTCAATCAGTGGGAAAAACATCTCAATAGGTGTATTGCATCAAATGGAGAGTACTTTGAAGGTGACTAAAGTTTAAACCTGTAAGAATAAATATTTTTAAAATAAATATAGTCTATTTATTGGGTCCCCACTCATATTAAGCAGTTTCCAAAATACAAAAAAATGTAAATATATTAAGCATTTTCCCAAATATGCAGAATATGAATATATTAAGCATTTTCCCCAGCTACTCAGAAATCCTAAAATCAAAATAGCAGTGAAGAAGTTGCCATAGCACACTACAAATGAAGATTGCTGTAAACATCTGTTCAACTTAAATATGCCACTCAGTGGAGTCTGAATTTGCAGCTTATTGGGAAATAGTCAGAAACTTTGAAGCCACTGGGCATTGTTACATGAACAGAGTGACCAAAATAGAATAAAAGATTGTATGTTTTTGTTTCTATTTGTTGATGTACAAGGGGGGACCCAACAAATGGAATTTCTCTATAGAAAGTGTGCATTTTTATTACGTGTTTAAACTTCAGTCACCTTCGAAGAACTCTCCATTTGATGCAATACACCTATCAAGATATTTTTTCCACTGCTCAAAACAGTTTTCGAATTCATCAATTTGACACTGTTTAGTGCTTCTGCCTTTTTTGTTTGTTTGCTTCCCCTCTCCCACTTTGGCAAAATGTTTCCGTTTGAGGACTTTTTTCACCAGGGAAACAAAACATAAGTCTCCCAGGGTGAGACTAGGTGAATAGGTGGGGTGTGGCATAGGAGTCATGCTATTTTTGGTCAAAACTGCTGTGGAATGCTCAGTGCCTAATACAGCCTCTCACAACAACGCCAGCTGGAACACTGACACAGATGGTTCCTAGAACACTCACCTAGCGAGGGAAGCCTGTACTACAAGAGGCCGCCCTCCAGAAGATAATTCTGTATTTTGGGGGGTCTCCCCTCATATGTACTGTTAGGCAATATTGAACTTCAAAGGACTGCCACACGTGTGCAATAGTTTTGAAAGAAGAGAGTAATTAAAAACCTTTTTCCCCTGAATACCAATTCTCCTTAACATGTTGAATATAAGTGGACATGCAAGCAGGGCGCAGGTAGGCTACAGTCCGTCATACTGACTTGCAACAGCTTTTCCTATTTCATTGACATACCAACCATATTTGGAGGTGGAAGCAGGACCATAAAAATGTCTGGCACATGCAAGGGAATTTGAAAGCTAGCTTTAGAGGCACAGTAAATAAACAAAACATTAGTTATTTCAGTTACTGGAAAAAGGATAACCAATGTCTTATTCTCCCCCAGCACCTACTTTCTCCACTTGACTCGAGGAATAATATCTCTAGAGATTTATTAGCTCTGACACATTCGAGAAATTTCCTCAGAAATATAGTGACAGTACAGTAATACTTTTCAAATTCCATCCTAAAGACAGAATTCTACAAGTTGTTGCCGTTCACTATGGAACGGACTCCCCTAAATTCCAAATTATTTTGCAGTTAGCATTTTAGCTGCCAGAAGGTAACGTCAAAAAAGACAGACTACTAAATGGAAAAGAAAAGTTAATGAACTAACAAGGGAGCCATTACTCCACAAATCAAGGGAAAGGTGGAATGATTTCCAAGGGGGAAATGAATATATCAAAATGTTTTTCCTAGAAACTCAAAGCAGTGGGTTTTAAAGACACTGGGGGAGGGGGAGATGTAACGTCTGGCTATACTTTACTAACAATGCCTTCCTAACAATCACATCCCATTGTGTTCCTGAGTAGAAGGGAGGCAATAACAACAACAAAAAGTTAAAAAAGGAGGTCTATTCTATTCTATCAGCCGAATGGCTTTTGTGCCATATGGCACTAGGTGATACCAAGCTGATGCCAGTGAGTGGGAGGCCATTGCAGGGGGCTTTTGGAGGAAGCGTGCATGCCTGACACCTGTCACAGAGCTCGAACGTGGAGCTGGCATATTTACAACTAAATTAGAATGATTTAACCTTCATTAGCCCCTGCCTGTGTTGATGAAGGTACAGAGAGTAATTTAGAAAATTCTGGGAGGGAGGATAAAGGCTCGATTTCAGACTTGGTCGAATTTTTGAGAGTAGACCAAATACTGCTGTCTCATACTTTCATGCTGTCGGGCTTTCTGCCCAGAATTCCATTTATTAGGAGACTGTGAACCTAAAGTCAAGGATACCTCATGCTCTAGTGTTTTCAGTAGAAAAATAAGATGAACTGTCAATTGAAAGATTTTTTATAGAAATGAACAATCTAGGATTTATGGGGCAAATAAATATTGTGCCAGAACAGCTGGCAAGTGTAAGAGCACAAACTGCTGATATGTTATCTGCAGCCTCCCACACGCAAACTGTGAGCTGCAACTCAATGAGTGGATGATTACAGAGGTTATGAGAAAAGCAGAAATAAATACAGAGAAGTTTAAAGAACACCTGGTATGAAAGATACCTTAGTTTCCAACAGGGACCTCAGTTTCATGGGAGGAAGCTTGAGGTGGTGGTTAGAGGGGTAGGCTCTAAAGATAGATGGCCTGGGTTTTTAATTCCATCCAATTGGTTATGAGCTGTGGAACTGAAACAAGCCATGAAATCTCTCTAAGCCTCAGTTTCCTCTCTATACAAAAAGTTTACACGGTTGCCTGACTCATAGGATTATTAGAGAGAAAGAAAGAGTTACTCGTCCTAAAACACTCAGTGACAGTACTTAACACACAATGTGGGCTTAATAAATATTACACATTAATATTCTAATTAATAGTGTCTATGATCTTGCATATTCTGATTTATGATGCTACTGACTATTTTGTTGTCCCAAGTACTATGCATTTCAACTGAAGGTAGAACAGCAGCTCCTACTAAAGTTGGAGCCCTTGGGGAATAGTTCCAGAATATACTATGGTTTTAGACTTGTTAACATTCCAGGTGGAAATGTTTCTACACAAAAAGATAATCAGATTCATGAAACGGTTTAAAGAACCTTAATTCTAGGGACTAATGCAAATAGGTCAAACTTTCATATGTTTTTGAATCATCTACACATGAAAAGGGACAGTTCAGCAGCTAATCTGGTTTACTCAGTCTCATTAACCTTCGTATGTGGCCCCACTGGAGCTACGCTTTCTCCTGGGTCTGCGTGAAACTGCATTGCTGACTTCAACCTTTATGAAAGGCAGAAACCTTCTGTTAAGAAAATGCAAGTTATGTCATTAACTTAACAAGTGCTCTGAAAAAATTTACATAGATCCATATACACATTGATTAACTTAATAAAGCATTTAAGAAAACCACATCTAGTGATCTAGTGACCAAAGCCCCATGAGTCCAGGGAACCCAAACTGTATTGCTTACTACCAGTGCCCAGCCCACAGCCTGCTCAATAGTAACTCATCGATCACTGACTTACTCAGTGCGTACATGTGATAATTAGACTCCATGCAGAAAGTTCGTTCATCATATTTACGATATGCTTCACTAATAATGGTTACTATTTTGATGAAACACCTCATGCCAGATGCTTTAGAGATACTATTCCTAATCTGTTTTTACAGAAGAAAATAATTAAAGGTCAAAAGGGTAAGTGCTGGTTGAGTTCAAGGCTGCATAACTAGTAAGAGCCAGAATCAGATAGAAACTCAACATCCCCATCTCTGTTCATCATCCCATGATACTCTCCAGCTCATTCATATTTCAGCTCCTCTGTGCCAAGAGAGGTGGCATGGGTTAAGGTGTACATCGTTATCTCTTCTACATGTTCTTCTTAGCCCTACGAGGACATTAGTTATGCAATAGGAAGCACTAATTATTTGCTTTGCCTCCCCCATTAAATAAAGATTTATGCTAGCATGTAGCATAGATAGCTCTCCTTTAATGGATTTTTTTATTCAATGAGTTCTAAGGAATAATTTTTCTATTTAATATGCATTTGGTTTAACTATTTTTGCAAAGCCCTTCAGTCAGCTGTGTTAGCTTTGCCAAAACAGTTAAACATTGCTATTTACAAATTCTGTTCCAACATTCACCCTGAAAGCCAAGGGTTTTCAGCTGTAATGGTCTTTGTTTTCATCATCTTTTATCTCTCCAAGGAATTATTAATAAACCATTATTTCTCTCTGTTGGAAAAAGACCAGTATTTTTTTTGATATGCATATCTAAACATTCTTGGGTTTAATATGTAAGTAAGATGGGTTTTATGCCTATGAGGAAATTTGAAACTCAGTGGCACAGAAACCCATCTGCAGTCTTGTCCAAAGGGGATTCTTTTAGGTGCCTGTTAAGCCTGAATCATACAGTAAAATCTTCATTCATTTTTGGTCACAGAAAACACCAAATTGAAGTCCATTTTCTAAAAATAGTCACATACTGTTAAAATTCTTACAGCAAGATATAACATCCAATAAAACTAAAACTTTTCTGGAAAAGTGTCTGTTACCCTAAATATATAAAACATAATAACAGTTTCTCAATATAAATATTAATGAGTTAGTGATCTCCCATGAGATAAACTAGATATGTAATGGATTGACTTAGTTTAAATATATATATAATATAATATATATTATATGTAATTATAACATATATATGTAATACCATTATTGAAAACTTAAATACAGGAAGTACAATATAACATGAGTTCAAAAATAGTAATAGTAATGATCATATTTTCAGTTTATTGGCAACGTATTGTTTGACAAGTCCCTATGCTGAGCAATTTATGTACATTAACTCATTTATCTATAGCTTTATTCCACAAGGCAAATATTACTCATATTCCCAAAGTAATCTGTTTTAGATACAAACAGATCAGGGTCTGCAAGTTAAAGCAACCTCACTCAAGTGTCAGAGTTAGAGTGAGACACTTACATGCCTCTAACTCAGGACCTATACACCCTGAATCTACATTCATTAGTGAGAGGACAGGTCCATGGTTTGGCTTCAAACCTCAGTGCCAAGACAGGTGCTAATTCTGAAAGTTTCAGCAGTGTTCAGATAAACGAGAAAAATCACCATAAGAAGGAAACATTTCAAAAAGCTAAACTTTTTCAATTATCAGGTGAAGGATATTCCATTTTCATGTTTATTTTCTTTTTGAAATATTGGTGATGATATCTGGTAATCTAGTTTCAGTTTAAAAACTATGCATATGTGGAAAAATTAAAACACTGGCAAGCAAATGTCATTCACATTAAACAAACAAACAAACACACTTGCAGGAGTTAAAAGGGAAAAGGATCTTCAAGGCACTTCTACACACTGGACAGGCCTGAGCTGTCGTCTGAATGAGGGGATCCCTTAAGGGTGCTCCAGGGTGACAGCATTAGAGACAAGGAGAGGAACGTAACAACCACGTAAGCAATGGCCTGGATGTGGGGGAAAGGCAACAATTGTGAGGAGCCTAAGTAATCTGGAAAATTCAGAGAAATAGAAAACTCTAAGGGAGTGGGTGCTGAACTCCTTGGAGATAGAGTGGGTTGACTATTATCTTGCTTTTGAACATGTTGAGTTTGGGGTGAAGGATTCGGGTGGGAATGTATCTGGAAAGCAATAAAGGAAAACTGGCTTTCAGATCAGATAAAAACTGCATTATTCAAGGTAAGCAGTGTGGTCAGTCTTCACAGCAGGTTAGGGGTAAGGGACAGTTAATCTCTGCCTTGAAACATGTCTGTGCATCACCTCCTCCTTAGAGATTTAATTTAGGTGAAATTGTCACTACTGCATTAGCTTAGGGTAGA
>PVKM010017844.1:0-25518 GCA_004027735.1 Carollia perspicillata
GTTTCTTGGGACTAGCCTTCATAATGGTGCACAATTACTTCACTAGTTGTCAAAATTAAGTCATTAAGTCAGCCTTAAATTCAAAAAGTAAGGAGATACACTCCACCTCCAGGTGAAACTCCAAAGCATAGATTATGGATACAAGGAAATTGAGATGGCAGAGACCACAGTCAATTCACTAGTAGAAGGAACACCTCTCCAAGATGTCCCCAGTAGACTTCTCCTCTGACACACACAGAACTGGATCACATGCAGGAAAGACTGGGATAGCTAAAGTCTGACATTTTCAGGTTCCTAGAGACAAGCAGACTTCGCTAATATTGAGGGATAAGGAGAAAATGGCTATTTGGGAGGTGACCCACAGGGTCTGCCAATATGTACAGTCTTTTACCTTAATGTGAGAAGGCAGTTCTTAGTATTGAGTCAATAATAGGACTCCCCAATATCAAATATAATTAAAATAAAATATTTATTTCAAGTCTAGGAATAAATATTGTGAGCCTATGGTATATACTTTGTAAGGCTTATTATAAGATGCTGGGTTTTAAAATAAGAAAATTTTCACTGAAATTATATTAAACTATTAGAAACTAAGGAAAAGAAAAAGAGAAATGTAGTCAATTTGAATATGATATTTTCAACAATTACTATCTAGTTGGAATAACCTCATTTGCTGCATGACATCAAATTAGCAATTCACATTACTTCATTATTTGTAGGGTTTTTAAAGTCCCTCCTATCTACTATACACTTTGCTGAGTGTATTCCATATAAAATTTCACTTGGTCTTTATGTAAACACATGAAGTAAATTAACATTTTCCTTATTTTTCAAAAAAGAAAAATGAATGTAACCTCATATAAGTTGATTAATTGGTTTAAGTTAACCCAACTAAGAAATGATAAAATCCGCCTTCAAATTTATGTCAATCAGATTCCACATATGAAAACTTTCTACCCTATTATGTTCTTATTACAAAACACATATGGCTGTAGAAGTGGGGGGGGGAGTAAGAATTATGACATCACTGTGATCATATCATTTCATAAACTTTTCTCTGTGAGCTTTTAATAACTAAAGGGTTATCATAAGTCATGATGACCATGTGAACAATTTTAACATTTGTGTCAAAAACACTGTTTGTAATCAACACTTTCTGCTCAATATAAGAACATCTTTTCATTGCATTCACTGTTAATGTTTTTGTACTACTCAGTACTCTGCTATATGGATATAATTTATTTTAAAGTGTATTCACAATTACGAGTTGCAGAAAGACTATTACTTGTTCACCAAAATCTATTTTCTCTGTTGCCTAAGAACACAGCTGGAGTACATTTCACAGCCTTACATACT
Organism: Carollia perspicillata; assembly: GCA_004027735.1. Taxonomy (NCBI): domain Eukaryota; kingdom Metazoa; phylum Chordata; class Mammalia; order Chiroptera; family Phyllostomidae; genus Carollia; species Carollia perspicillata. The sequence goes on from PVKM010017844.1 coordinate 1,357, forward strand.
GTTGCATAACGATAGACTATGCCTAGCCAATGAAGCAAGAGCAAATGTGATCTATGCCACTTGCAGACTCAGCATAATGCATCTTCCATGTGACCTTCATATTTGTAAATCAACCAAAGGCAGAGGATCTCCTTCAGAGAGCTTCTAGGTCCCAGGAAATGGAGGAATCAAAAGGTGGAAGGGATATGAGTCTCTGAGTAACCATATAGATGTGTAATTGCTGAAGACATCTATTTTGGAATTTGTATGAGCAAGAAATATGCTTTTCTCTATGTTGACTCATAAAATGTTTAAATTTCTTTTTTATAGAAAATTGTTCTATTGTTACTCTAAAAATGTATATGAGCAATGGTAGGAAGACTTTATTGTAACTAAGTCTTTGAGCAAACTTCTAATTGTTTAATTAGAACATATTCTTAGAAGTAGAATTTCTGGGTCAAAGGGTACAAAACAAGTTTTTTAAATTGCCTTCCAGAAAGTTTGTATATTATTTAAAATACCTACCAGCAAATCAAATAGAATTTCCTAAGTAATTTACCTAATTACAATCAACAGTGTTTTTTAAAACAGACAGGAAATTTTTGTGAGGAATTTGCTAGGATTTTGTGTTGGCTCTTCTACTAATTATTTATATGTTTTTAAAATAAATCTGTGTGACATACCTAGTCTTCAATTTATTTCAAGGATCAAATGTCATGAAAGAACACATATTTAAATGTTATTAAATACAAGACAATACAAATACTGATTAGACACAAATTTAATTTCATATATGTGAAATAAACAGATATAGTACAAAATTTTGTTCTGCCTTAAAAATATCATCCACTGAAAGTTTGTCCATGTGATCTTTAATTAGATTTTCACCTTGCTGGAGTATCATAGAGGCATCTGTGACAACAATACAGATGTTTCCTTTCTGTAGTTTTTATTGGCTCAAAGTAAACACAAGCTGCAGTTCAAACAAAGGTGAGAGAGTCAACTTTAAATGGGGAAGTGGTAGAATATACACTAGAAGAGAAAAAGAGATAGAGCTACCAGTTGCTTGTTCTGTTTTCCTTTGAAAATTGTTGCGACTCTCCTCCTTGTTTGACACTTGGAGGCTAGAAACTTTCCAACTGTGTGGAACAGAATTTCTGTCTCCCCTAGGGAATAGCAGCAAGCCATGATAGACCACAGGAATCAATGAAAATACTTCATCCTATTTATACTGGTTCACATTTCACTATGATAGATGGAACCTTTGGAGAAGAGTATTAATGACCATTGGGAGATAGCACTAGTCATTTAGGAGAATACTCAATAATGAAATAAGTGACGTTTTACACAGATTACTTAGATTTGTAAAATGCTTAGAAGCCAAGGAAATCTTTTCCTGGGGCTTTGGCCATTTTTTTTTTTACGCTACGATAATAAAACTTAATTCTATAGACCTCTCAGAAACAGTAAAATAGTCTACTAGAACCACATTAGTCCTTTTTTAAAAAAATTTTCTATGAACTCAGGAGTTATGTAACTTAGGTGTCATATGCTTTGTTCTCACCAATTACAGACCAAATGAGTATTTTACAAGGAATCATGAACAATGCTTAGGGTCAAGAAATCCAGGGAAACATCTTCAATGGGGCCTCCAAAGCCCCTACAGTTCATAGGAGCAGCCACTGTGCTAGCCATAGGGCTAAAAGACACCCTTGGTTAGAGGATAATCATGCCTTCATTGCCATGACTGGTAGACTCATTCACATAAGTGGGCTAAAGAGAAGAGGGGTGACAAATATTTGCAAAAACTACTAATTCTATGCTTTCTGAATAGAATATGTCCTGTTTTATACTACTCTTTCCCCCACAACAAACCTCATAGCTATCAACCTAAAATACTGAAGTACAAAAACTGAGATTATGCTGACTAGAACAAGAAGATAAGAGATCATGTATGTCTCCTGACTAGTGTGGCTCAGTGGACTGAGTGCTGGCCTGTGAACCAAAGTCTCTCCAGTTCCATTCCCAGTCAAGGCACATGCCTGGGTTGCTGACCAGGTCCCCTGTAGGGGGTGCCAGAGAGGCACCACACATTGATATATGTCCTCCTCTCTTCCCCCTCTCTAAAAATAAATAAAATCTTTTTAAAGAGATCATGTATATCAGCAAATTTCACTTACAACTCCTTATCCATGATACTATTATTGCCAACTCCTCTTAAAATGAGTCACAGTATGAACTCTGGCCAAGATGGAGGCTAGATACATTTTCCCACTTTGCACAACCAAAAGAATGACAATAACAAATTTAAAAACAAAAAATAACCAAACTCCTAGAAAATCAAACTCTATGGTCCAACAACCAAGAAGTTAAAGAAGAAATATTTATCCAGGCCAGTAGAAGGGGCAGCCAGGGTGGAGAAGACTCATTGCTGGAGGAATGAGGTGAGTGAGACAATGCAGGGCAGGTGGTCCTTCATTTGCATGCAGACAAACTGGGAAGAGCAAGTGGGGACTAGGAAAGCCTGCACAACCCAGGGTTCCAGTGCAAGGAAATAAAGCCTCAAAACCTCCGACTAAAAAACCTGTGGGGGTTTGAGGTGGCAGGAGAAACTTCCAGGCTCAAGGAGAATTTGCTGGAGAGATGTTCAGGGTCCTAAAACATTCACAAAACTACCCACATGGGATTCAGCACAAGAAGGGCCTAATTTACTTGTGGGTAGGCAAGGAAGTGACTAAAAGCTGGCTGAGAGTTGAGCAATCGGTATTTTTCCCTCTCGGACCCCTTCCCCTCATACAGCACCATGACGCAGCAATGTGAGTTGTCCTGCCCTGGTGAATACCTAAGGCTATGCCCCTTACTTACTACTTAACAGTCATGCTGAGACCAAAAAAAAAAAAAAAAAAAAAAAAAAAAAAAAAAAGGACCAAATGAAGGAATAGATCAAAGCTCCAGAAATGATATAACTAAGTGATGATGAGATAGCCAACCTATCAGATGCAGAGTTCAAAACACTGGTAATCAAAATACTCACAGAAATGGTTGAGTATGGTCACAAAATAGAGGAAAAAGTGAAGGTTATGCAAAGTGAAATAAAGGAAAATGTACAGGGAACCAACAGTGACAGGAAGGAAACTAGGACTCGAATCAATGATTTGGATCAGAAAGAAGAAATAAATATTCAACCAGAACAGAAGGAAGAAACAAGAATTCAAAAAGAAGATGAGAGGCTTAGGAACCTCTGGGACAACTTTAAATGTTCAAACACCTGAATCATAGGGGTGCCAGAAGGAAAAGAGGAAGAGCAAGAAATTGAAAGCTTACTTGAACAAATAACAATGGAGAATTTCCCCAATCTGGCAAAGGAAATAGACTTTCAAAAAATCCCCAAAAAATTGCACCCAAGGAAGTACACACCAAGGCACATCAGAATTACATTACCCAAGATTAAAGATAAGGGGAGAATCTTAAAAGCAGCAAGAGAAAAGGAGACAGTTACCTACATAGGAGTTCCCATAAGACTATCAGCTGATTTCTCAAAAGAGACCTTACAGGCAAGAAGGGTCTGGAAAGAAGTATTCCAAGTCATTAAAGGTGATGACCTACATCCAAGATTGCTCTATCCAGCAAAGCTTTCATTTAGAATGGAAGGGCAGATGAAGTGCTTCCCTGGTAAGGTCAAGTTAAAGGAGTTCATCATCACCAAGCCCTTATTATATAAAATGTTAAAGGGACTTATCTAAGCAAAAGAAGAAGGTCAAAAATACGAACAGTAAATTAACAACAAACTCACAACTATCAACAACCGAACCTAAAAAAACAAAAACAAATATAAAAATGAACTAAGCAAACAACTAGAACAGGAACAGATTCACAGAAATAGAGATACCATGTTAGGTTATCAGCAGGGAGGGGGAGGGGGGTAGAATGAGGGAAAAGGCACAGGGAATAAGAAGCATAAATGGCAGGTACAAAATAGACAGGGGGAGGCTAAGAATAGTATGGGGAATGGAGAATCAAAAGAACTTATATGTATGACCCATGGACATGAAGTAAGGTGGAGGAATGATGGTGGCATGTGGGGGTACAAGGCAAAGGGGAGTAAAGGGGAGAAAAAAATGGGACAATTGTAATAGCATAAACAATAAATATATTTTAAAAAATAAAAATAAATAAAATGAGTCATAGTATATCTCAGTATAACTAATAACTGAAGGGGTTCTCCCCTGGCTATTTCAGGAGGCCTAGATTTCTCTGATAAATTATCTAATATATCAAACATTTGTGCACCTCTTATCAGAAATTAGTCATTAAAACAAACAGTCAAAATAGGCCAATAAAGGGATGTTAACAGGGAATAGTGATGGGAAATTATGAAAAGGAAAATTGAAGAATAAGTATAAGAAAAGTTTCCTGACAGTCAAACGTTTTCAGTCTCTAAGGAGTAAATGCAAAATCCATCAAGTAGGTCACATTGAACTACACTGTTTAGAATATTAACCAAGCTTTGCATTGGTTAATCTCAACTGTGTGCTCTGAAAAAGTGTTTGTGCTGTCCTCGACAGCAGAGTACTTTAAGTTTGACTACTAAAAAACAAAAACAAAAAAAAAAAAAACTTCTCTCATTAATAGCCAGAAAAAGCTGGTAAAGATGATAGGTAGCCAAAAAGTGGAAATGAAAGGTACGCAACTCTAACCCCCAATGTAAGTGAATATATTAATCTATTTAGTTTTCTCAGAAAAGGATGTTGGTGGTTAATAAACAATTTGTAAATAGTTCCCAAAATACCACTTAAGTTATACTTTCTATAGCAAAAATTCAAAACCCATACCTGTAAATGTCTCAATTCTCTAAAGTGTATTGGTTAAATAGTTTCAAATTTCATAATTAATACAGAAAATCTGATCTCTGATTTAAATCATAGGGACTCATTTCTTGACAAGTGAAGTGGCATTTCTTTCATGATTAATAAAGTTCACCTTAAATCTGTTTATATGTCAGGTTACAATTTAATATTAATATTCATTACTTGATATCTAATAGCTCTGCTAATTCTATAGTGACAGCGGTTTCTGTCACGGATTTCATAATTTTTATTAAGCATCACTTCAGAAGACTGGGGCAAATGTTTTCTTACCCCTGTTAAGATAATGTGTGGATTTTATGGAGGACAGATGTACCCATAATCTCTTTTGCAGGTTGAACTAGTAGCCCAGATATTTTCCATTAATATTTGCAAGGTCTCTTGGCAACTAGAGATTGCACTCATTAGACCTTCCATGGAAAGTTTCCATGAGTAGCTACATATGTAATAAAGCTCAGGTTTCACTTGTACACATTTCACGTTCATAACCAACTACTTTCATTGCTAATAAAATCTTAGTGACTAGAAGAGAAAATCAGGTCAGAATAAACTTTCTTCTCTCTTTTGTGAACATCCACTATTTTCCGACTCAAAATGATTATTCTGTATAATTTTTCTCTATTGTTTTATGGATCACCCACTACGTTTAAGCCACTCTGTAGCTCACTTAAGCTACACCAAGCCTTTCCTTTTACTACTGCTATTCTCTGCAAGCTTGGAGTCCCCTTTCTACTGCTGATCTCAAGGTGAGTGTTTTTCTTCTAGGTGTGGAACTGAATTTTATTCCCACCTTTCTCTGTCTTAGTGGGAGTAGAGGAAGCCCAGAGATCACACACACACACACACACACACACACACACACACACAGGACAGTTCCTTAGGCACAAAGACCCTGAGCTATTTGTCTTTCTGATTTTTGTATGGATGAGAGAGGAAGGGAGATGCAGAGAAGGAAACATGCTGGTTCTAGAATCCTGGTCTCCTGCTAGTCAGAGTAAATAACTTATGTTCTGAGATCAGCCTCTACTCCTACCCCTTTTGTTATACAGAATCCCAGAGTGGTCTGGTCTCAGCAAGTGCCCGTATCTGTCTGCCAAGATGCCCTGGAAAGGGACTCTCTTTGTTTATAGAAAGAAAATAAGAAACCTGAAGCATAATAAGTCTCACCCCACTGTGAAATAGCATAGAATTTGCATCTCTGGAAGCTGTATTAGGATGCATTTATCTACAAGAAAGAGTAGAACTGGTTAACTGGGATTTAAATAAATGGGAAATTTTTAATTAGATAATAAGTTTAAGGCTGGTGTCATGGGTTCAGGGTCTCAGTGATGTGATTGATCACTGTTGTTGGATTCATTTACCCTTTCTCTCATGGTCACAAAATAGTTTTCCACCACTATAAGCAACATGTTCTCATTTGAGGAAAGAACAGGTGGTTGAGGGAAGATCCCAGCAGATGTCTGCTTCTCTCTCTTTAGCCATGTGGCCTTCCTCAGTTCTAAGGGAGGATGAGAAAGTAAATATTTCATTTTTTCAGTCTCTATAACGGGGTCAGAAAGGAAGAAAAACCTATGTCTGCCACAGAAAGGATTCCAGGCTTAATTCAAATGCTAAATTTGGATAAGAAAATGGAGTTTAAAAAATATGCTCCTTTTTAAGTCATCATGTTCATTCTTTTATTATATACACAATATAACTATCAGAGTCATATCCCAGACTCATTTTTCCCCTTTTGGTATTTCACATGGTGCCTGGAAGCCTGAGTGGCCAGTTAAAATTTCTGTTTGTTCTTGGGTTTTCCTCTTGCTTTAATCCTTCCTCCAATTCCAGCTCTACCCAATCAGTCTTTGATTTTTCTCACAGAACCCTTTGCTTTTCTAGTTATTCATCTCTCTCTTAAAGCTTCCTCCCATGGATGCTGTGTAATCTTTCTCAAGACCACACAATGTGCTTTTTTGTGTGATGATGGTGGACAGATGTGATTTTTCCAATGAGTTCTATTTTGCTTGCTTATTTAAGTATTCTTTAGACTTTAGTCTTTCATCTGGAACAAAATTAATCAGGACATTCATTTCTCCCAATTTATCTTGAGGTGGGTTTTTATTACTTTGAAATGACTTGTTAATTATGCAACATTCTTAAACCTCTTTTTTGAAAATCATAGAACATACTAGATGAGATTAAAAGGCATAAGTTTGTTATTTACAAAAAGGTTTTTAAAAGCAAGACTATAGTACAGTTTAACAGTAGCTTATTTTTTACACAACGGTTGTTAAAATATTTATACAAAATGAACACAAGTAAAAGTTTCACAACCCAAACATCAGAAAAATTTTAATTAGATTTCCAGCCAAGATGGAGGCATAGGTAGACACACTGTGCCTCCTCCCACAACCAAAAGAAGGACAACAACAATTTGAAAACAAAAAACAAGCAAAACTGACTGAAAATCAAACTGTATGGAAGTTCAACAACCAAGCAGTTAAAGAAAAAAACATCCATCAAGACCAGTAGGAGGGGTGGAGATGGGCATCCAGGCAGAGATAACTCATGTCAAAGTGGCAGTGGAGGACTGGAGCAGGCAAAGTGGTGGCTGGTGGACCGAACAAGGTGGTGGATTGTGGAGTGGGGGTGCAGCGTGCAAGGCAGCTGGCAGACCAGGCAGTTCCACATTTGCATGCAGATAAATCAGGTGAAACTGGGCAGATGGACAGATCACACAACCCAGGGCCGCAGTGCAGGGAAATAAAGGCTCAAACCTCTGATTGAAAATGCCTGTGGGGGTTGAGGAGCTGGGAGAAACTTCCAGCCTCACAGGAGTGTTCTTTGGAGAAACTCACAGGGTCCTAGAACATTGTTCCCTTTCAGACCCCTGCCTCAAATACAGCGTCACAACACAGTGAAGTGGGTTGCTCCACCCTGGTGAACATCTAAGGCTCCACCACTCACTACATAACAGGTGCATCAAGACAAAAAAAAGTGGCCCAAATAAAAGAACAGATCAAAGCTCCAGAAAAATACAACTAAGCGATGAAAAGGTAGCCAACCTATCAGATGCACAGTTCAAAACACTGGTAATAAAGATACTCACAGAAATGGTTGACTTTGGTTGCAAATTAGATGAAAAAATGAAGGTAATGCTAAGTGAAATAAAGAAAAATGTACAGGGAAGCAATAGTGATGGAAAGGAAACTGGGACTCAAATCAATGGTGTGGACCAGAAGGAAGAAAGGAACATCCAATCTGAAAAGAATGAAAAAACAAGAATTCAGAAAAATGAGGAAAGGCTTAGGAACCTCCAGAACATCTTTAAACATTCCAACATCCGAATTATAGGAGTACCAGAAGGGGAAGAGGAAAAGCAACAAGTGGAAAAGTTAGTTGAACACATAATAAAGGAGAACTTCCCCAATCTGGCAAAGGAATTAGACTTCCAGGAAGTCCAGGAAGTTCAGAGAGTTCCAAAGCAGTTGCACACAAGGAGGAACACATCAAGGCACATCATAATTACATTACCCAAGGTGAAAGATAACCGGAGAATCTTAAAAGCAGCAAGACAAAAGGAGATGGTTACCTACAAAGGAGTTCCCATCAGACTGTCAGCTGATTTCTCAAAAGAGACCTTATAGGCAAGGAAGGGCTGCAAAGAAGTATTCAAAGTCATGAAAGGCAAGAACCTACATCTAAGATTGCTCTATCCAGCAAAGCTTTCATTTACAATGGAAAGGAAGAGAAAGTGCATCTGAGATAAGGTCAAGTTAAAGGAGTTCATCATCACCAAGCCCTTATTATATGAAATGTTAAAGGGATTTATCTAAGAAAAAGAAGATAAAAAATATGAACAGTAAAATGACAGCCAACTCACAATCATTCACAGCCACACCTAAAACACAGCAAAAGCAAACTAAGCAAACAACTAGAACAGGAACAGAACCACAGAAATGGAGATCACATGGAGGGTTATTAACAGAGGAGTGGGAGGGGTGAGAGCAGGAAAAGGTACAGAGAATAAGTAGCATAGATGGTAGGTAAAAAATAGGCAGGGGGAGAGTAAAGGTTGAAGCGAAAGAATTTAGACGTATGACCCAGGGACATGAACGAAAGGGGGGAATGTGAGTGGGGGGGGCGGTGAAGGGTGGGGAGGAGTGAAGGGGGGGAAATGGGACAACTGTAATAGCATAATCAATAAGATATGTATATTTGAAATGTCCAATTATAATTCTTTTCTTTGAAATGGATATTTTATGTTAACAAAGAATATTCAATCCAGAAGAGAGTTTAGTAGTAAATAGCATTAAATCTTACTTTACAGATGAGGATATAGAAGTCACAAAAGCTGAAAAATGAACTCAAGTGCTTATAGTTTGTGAGTGGCAAAGCCAAGACTGTAAACCATGTTCCCAATGCCCAATACACTTTCTTTTATAATCACTTGCAACTCAAGGGCTCACCCTTATTGTAAGCAACTATGAGTATCCCTGGGTCTAGTTGTCATGAGGTAAAAAAAAAAAAATCCAGACAGCAAAGTGGCTCTTGGCAGGGCCCTATCGGGAACTAAGGATACAACAGTGTACATGGAATGAAAGAGAGAGTAGAGATGAGACCAGGAATGTGGACCTGTTCAACACTTAAAAATGTGGGACGCTGACATTTATATTTGCCACATTCACGAGCCAGATTGGGACAAGGGTGGCAGGAGAAAGGCTGCATGTCCAAAAGAACCATAGAAGGAATCACTTCCAAAGATTCCTTTGTCTCCCTAAACATTTTCCAGGAGAGGTTCAGTTGTAGTTAGCACATTGTTTCCTTCATTAATTTATTTAAATATATCAATCAATTGATTTTCAGATAATTTTAAAATGTTGGAAGTTGGAGTAAGGGAAAGGAAGACATTATTTCTATAGCAACTTCCACTGAAAAGCATTTCAGAGGACTTTTACCGGCAACACAGTGAATGGCCTTCCTTTTACAGGCATGCTTACTTTGAAAGAGAATCCTTTTTTGACTTAGTCTGCTTCCTAGTGTTTCTACATTCTTATTCATTCATCCAGCATAGTCACTAATTTAGGAACTACCTACTATATGACAAACAACTTTATCATTGTTAATATATACAACAAATGACTTTTCTTTCATGTGATAAGGCTTGAAAAGCATAAAATCCTTCTTTTAAATTGTTCATAAATATTCATTCTGCCAATTTGAAATTAAGTTATTGTGTTTGTGTTTAGAGCAAATGGTTCTAATGTCTCATATAAGACAAGCAATTCATCTCATCTTCCTGAATGTTAAATCAACAAAAACACTCCTGAAAGACTTGGGTGTGAAAGAATAGAGTACGTTCAGTGTATACCAATTCAGAAGGTAAGCATATATTTGAACAATATCTTCACGTTATTTAGAACCTACTCCCAATTAGCTACACAACAAATAAATTGCAGAGTTAATGGTGTCATTAATGAATACATTGTTTTAAACTTCAGAACAACTTCCTCATCATCTTTGATATAACTATTTTATGTACATTAATTAGGAGAACTTGATTTTCTCCTCTATCTCCCCAATTCTAATCCCACTCCTGGCCTTCAGTAAAACAGAGAGACTTTTTAGCATAATATACATACAAAAGAACACACGAACTATATTAATGCAACAGTCATCTCCTATTAACACCAATGCCTGAATTACTCCATTCTGCTTTCCTCCAGGGTCCTGGCTCTATCTTGAGGAATAGAATCATATTCTACAGATCCTGCATATTCCTGGAGGGGACTTTAGGTCCACATTGACAAGAAACAGATCTTCCTCTTATAAATATTATTGCTTATGTCATAACTTGGAACTGCTATTTTATTTTGTTAATAAGTTTATATTCCATCCTACCAGATGATTGGGAGTCACAGTAGAAAATAAAGTCATGTCTTACTATATAGTTGCATGTATAATTAGCTTATATACAAATTAACAGAATGATTAAATTTTATATGCAATTGCAAATGCTTTTAGTACAGATTTTAATTATTGTTTTGCCTTCAGTAAGATTGTTAATATGCCTTAAGCCACAAGTCATGTGAGGCCAGGGAAAAGTATGTTTTACACAGTCCCCAGAGGATACCATTGCCCAATTCATTCCCTTTCCTCTGCCAAAACCACTTCTATAGCCTGATACAGGAAGATCACCTGATTTATTATCGCAGGGATTTGGGCAAAATGTCACCAGAAGGACTGCCATCCAAGAAGCAAATATCCACTTTTAAAAAACTTCTTCCAAATTAGATGATGCTGAAAAGCTCATAGAAGAGACATCAGCAAAGAAAAAACAAACAAAAAATAACATATTTACCTAGTGCTTGACACATTATAACATTATAAGTACTCATGAAAAAGAAGCAATCTCTGTGTTCAAATGAGAGGAATAACTTTAACAGTCCACATTTGACTATGGTACAGGCAAATGAGAAAGTATAATCAACCAGGAGCACACATGGTTATTTAAACAATTCTCCAATGAGAGAGGAATCCAGAGAGGTCTCACAAAAATTTCCAAATGAGAACTTTCAGCCAAGATGAAGGAATAGGTAGATACAGTTTGCCTCTTCACACAACCAGAAGAAAGACAACAAAAAAATTAAAATAAAAAAAAAATAAGCATAACTGCCTGAAAATCGAACTGTATAGAAGTCCAACAACCTAGGAATTAAAGAAGAAACATCCATCCAGACTGGTAGGATGGACAGAGAGGGGCAGCTGGGATTAAAGGGACTTGTGGCAAGGCTGTGCTGGAGGACTGCACGAGGAGACAGCTGCTGGAGGGGGTGGTCCCCTATTTGCATGCAGATAAACTGGGAGAAACAACTGGGGAGCAAGACAGACAGTGCAACCCAGGGTTCCAGGATGGAGAAATAAAACCTCAAAATCTCTGCTGTAAAAACCTGTGGGGGTTGAGGCAGCAGGAGAAATTTCCAGTCTCACTGGAGATTCCACTGGAGGGACCCATAGGGCCCTAGAATATACACAAGCCCCCACCCAGGAATCAGCACCAGAAGGAGACAATTTGCTTCTGGGTAGTGGAGGAAGTGACTGAAAGCAAGTTGAGAGCTGAGCAAGCAGCATTGTTCCCTCTCAGATCCCTCCCCCACATACAGCATCACAGGCAGCAACTTGGTTTGTACCACCCTGGCAAATACCAAACACTCCACCCCTTACTTACTACTAACAGGCATGCCCTAAGAAATATGGCCCAAATAAAAGAAAAGATCAAAGCTCCAGAAAAAATACAACTAAATGATGAAGAGATAGCCAACCTATCAGATGCAGAGTTCAGAACACTGGTAATCAACATATTCACATAAATGGTTCAGCATGATCTCAGAACAGAGGAAAAAGTGAGGGCTATGCAAAGTGAAATAAGGGAAAATGCACAGGGAACCAACAGTGAAGAGAAGGAAACTGGGACTCAGATCAATGATATGGAGCAGAAGGAAGAAATAAACATTTAAGCAGAAAAGAATTGAGAAACAAGAATTCAAAAAATGAGGAAAGCCTTAGGAACCTTCAGGACAACTTTAAACATTCCAACATTTGAATTATAGGGTGCCAGAAGAAGAGGAAGAGCAAGAAATTGAAAACTTATCTGAAAACATAATGAAGAAGAACTTCCTTAGTCTGGCAAAGGAAATACACTTCCAAGAAGTCCAGGGAGCTCAGAGAGTCCCAAAGAATTTGGACCCAAGGAAGCACACACCAAGGCACATAATTACATCACCCAAGATTAAAGATAAGGAGAGAATCATAAAAGCAGCAAGACAAAGGAGAGTTATCTACAAAGGAATTCTCATAAAACCATCAGCTGATTTCTCAAAAGAAACCTTGCAGGCAAGAAGGGGCTGGAAAGAAGTATTCCAAGTCATGAAAGGCAAGGACCTACATCCAAGACTGCTTTACCCAGCAAAGCTATCATTTAGAATGGAAGGACAGATAAGTGCTTCCCAGATAAAGACAAGTTAAAGGAGTTCATCATCACCAAACCCTTATTATATGAAATATTGAAAGGATTTATGTAAGAAAAAGAAGGTCAAAAATATGAACAGTAAAATGACAGCAAACTCACAACTATTGACAACTGAACGTAAAAAAAAAAAAACTAAGCAAACAACTAGAACAGGAACAGATTCACAGAAATGGAGATCACATGGAGGGTTATTGGCAGGGAGGGTGTGGGGGAGAATGGGGGTAAAGGCACAGGGAATAAGATGCATAAATTGTAGGTACAAAATAGACAAGGGGAGGTTAAGAATAGTATGGGACATAGAGATGCCAAAGAACTTATATGTATGACCCATGGACATGAACTAAGGTAGGGGAATGATGGTGAGAGGGTAGGTACAGGGCAGAAGGAAATAAAAAGGAGAAAAAAGTGGGACAACTGTAATAGTATCATCAACAAAATGTATTAAAATATGAGAAAAAATCCAAATTATAATCTCACTCCCAAATCAATTTAATATAAAAAATGAAAAATATAAAATGGGGTGAGGAAAATTTGAAAAATCTCATAATATTCTTTCATTAGGGAAGATCTGAATAACTGTCAAAATATATTTCATTTCATATTAGAAGGAAGGGCATTAGGTATTTTGTATATTTGTTTATCATCATCCCATTGCAGAGAAGTTGGCCACCTTTTGATACATGTGCAGGATTATTAGTCTAATCAATGATTATTAACATATGTTTTAATGTCCAAAACATAAGAACTGATGTTATGCCAAAGAAATCAGGGTGTAGATAAGAGAAATGTAAGGAATGCAGCCTCACCTTTAAAAGTTTTCATCAGAAATGTTTCATGAAGAACTGGTGTATTGATGTAGGAAGTTATTTTAATTTAAGAGTGTGTGAGTAGTAGATCAAACAATGAAAGGCAGCTAAACATAGGAGATGGAGAAAAACAACATAAATGCAAAAGGAGTTATCTATGAAACTAGCTGCTCCATTTTATTTTCTATTAGACTGTCCTTGCCCTTCCATTAAGTGGGTGGTTGAGTGTGAAGCCAAACAACAGACAATAATTAAACACTTTTAAATCCCAATTCTCTACCTACGATATTTATTCTCAACATACCACCTTCTACCTACACTCCCTCCAAAAATCCTCTTCAGTTTAAAATAGTGCCTTAGAGGTACAGATAATAGTATTTCTAATGTCTGTTATTTAGATTGCTTATTGGCACAGATGTTAGTCTCCTCATTATTTCTCACATCATGACTTTTCTCTGTTTATTTTCCTGTTTTCTCACCATCAGTGTGGTATTATTTCTCTAAATAAAGGAAATGTGCCAAGTATAATTATATAGAGATCTCAGCCAACTTCCTTCTTTGCCCCCTACCCTTTCAGGCTACTCAGTTCTAGGTTTCCCCACAAGTCAGTGGGAACTTTTCAAGAATTCTGGATAATAGCTGACTTTTTTTTTTTTAGATTCATCTTTGAACTTTATTTACTCTAATGTTTTGCAAATATTTTGTATTTACAGATTCCTTTTTAATTATTTTTTATTTCTTTTTTCCTTTTTTTTGTTTTTTGCTTTGCTTTGCCTTTTATTTTAGTTGTTCAAGTAAAGTTTTCTGTCTTTTACTCCCATATTTGGCACTATACTAAGTACTTTTTTCTTTTTACAAATTATCTTATTTGATCTTTAAAACAACTCTGTAGTGAGATAAGCACTACTATTATCCCCATTTTTAAGATAAAAAAATAAACTTGAACAGATTAACTCACTTGCCAAAGGTGAATGACAGATTTGGGATCTGAGCTTGAAGAAGCTTAACTCTAAAACCCAAACTCTTCCCATTTATCCACATCCTCATCAGTACTTGTTGCTTGCTGATTTATTGATGATAGCCATTCTGACAGGTGTGAGGTGATATCTCATTGTAGTTTTAATTTGCATTTCTCAGATGATTAGTGTGATGGTGAGAATCTTTTCATATGTCTATTGTCCATCTCTATGTCCTCTTTGGAAGTGTTTATTCAAGTTTTTTGCCCATTTTTTAATTGGATTGTTTGTTTTTTGTGTTGAGTTTTGTAAGTTCTTCATAAATTTTGGATAGTAACCCTTTATCAGATGTACTAGTGAATATGTTCTCCCATTCTGTGAGTTGTCTTTTTATTTTGTTGGTGATCTCCTTTGCTGGGAAAAACCTTTTTATTTTGATGTTTTCTCATTTGTATATTTTGTTTTCTTTTGCTTCCCTTGCTTGGGCAGATATATCAGATAAAATATTGCTATGAGCAATGTTTGAGATTTTACTACCTATGTTTTCTTCCAGGATTTTTATGGTTTCATGTCTAACATTTAAGTCTTTAACCCATTTTGAGTTTATTCTTGTGTGTGGTGTAAGAAGGTGGTCTAGTTTCATTTTTCTGCATGTATCTGCCCAATTTCCCCAACTCCATGTATTGAATAAACTATCTTTAGCCCACTGTATGTGATTGCTTCCTCTGTTGAATACTAATTGACTATAAAGGTATAGGTTTATTTCTGGACTCTCTATTCTGTTCCATTGATCTATGTGTTTGTTTTTACACCAGTACCATGTGCTGTTGATTATTATGGCCTTGTAGCATAGTTTGATATAAGGTAGCATGATTCCTCCAACTTTGTTCTTTCTCAGGATTGCTGTTGCTTGGTGGGGCCTTTTGTGGTTCTACATACATTTTTTAAATATTTGTTCTAGTTCTGTAAAATACAACATAGGAATCTTGGTAGGAATTGCACTGAATCTATAGGTTGCTGTGGGTAACATGGACATACTAACGATGTTAATTTTTCCTATTCATAAACTCAGTATGTGCTTCCCCTTATTTTTATCTTCAATTTCTCTTTCTTTAGTGTCTTATAATTTTCTACGTACAGGTCTTTTGCACCCTTGATTAGATTTATTCCTAGATATTTTATTCTTTTTGAAGCAGTTGTGACTGTGATTCTTTTCTTAATGTCCCTTCCTGTTAGTTCATTTTTGGCATATAAAAATGCAACTATTTCTATATATTTATTTTGTACCGTACTACTTCACTATATTCATTTATGAGTTCTAGTATTTTCTCAGTGGAATCTTTGGGGTTCTCTGTCATCTGTAAATACAGTTTTGCTTCTTCCTTGCCAATTTGGGTGTCTTTTATTTATTCTTCTGGTCTGATTGTTATGGCTAGAACTTTCAGTATTGTGTTGAATAAAAGAGATGAAAGCAGACATCCATGTCTAGTTCCCGATCTAAAGGGGAACACTTGTAGTATTTTCCCATTGAGTATGATGCTGGCAGTGCGTTTATCACATATGTCTTTTAGGTGTGTCCCTCTATTTCCACTTTGATGAGAGTTTTTATCACAAATTGATGCTGGATTCTATCAAATGCTTTTTCTGCAACTATTGATATGATCTTGTGGTTTTTATCCTTCATCTTGTTTATGTGGTGAATCACATTTATTGATTTGCAAATGTTTTACTAACTTTGCATTCCAGGAATAAATCCCATTTGATCGTGGTGTATGATATTTTTGATGTATTGCTATATTTTGTTTGCTAATATTTTCTTGAGGATTTTAACATCTGTGATCATCATGGGATATTGGTCTGCCACTTTCTTTTTTTGTAATGTCTTTCTCTGGTTTTGGAATTAGGGTAATCCTGGCCTCATAAAATGAGTTTGGGATCTTTCCTTCCTCTTGAATTTTTTGAAACAGTTTGAGAAGGAGAGATGTTAGCTCTTCCCAGAGTATTTGCTAAAATTCACATGTAAAGCCATCTGGTCCATGGCTTTTGTTTGTTGGGAGTTTTGTTTTGTTTTGTTTTGTTTTTTACTGCTTCAATTATACTAGGCATAATCTATATATTCAGATTCTCTGATTCTTCCTAATTTAGTTTTGGAAGATTGTATGTTTCCAGGAATGTATCCATTTCATCCAGGTTGTCAATTTGTTGGCATATAATTGTTCATACTATTTTCTTACAGTTCTTTGTACTTCTGTGCTGTGAGTTGTTACTTCTCCTCTTGCACTGTTGGTGGGAAGACAGACTTGTACAACCACTATAGATAGCAGTATGAGGATACCTTAAAAAATGGATCTGCTTGTTGACCCAGTGACCCCACTTTTAGGAATATAGCCTTATAACCCAAACACTAATTTAAAACAGCATAAGTACCCCTATATTCATTGCAGCATTATTAACAGTTGCCAAGATATGGGAACAGCCCAAGTGTCCATCGGTAGATGAGTGGATAAAACAACTATGGGGCATTTACTCAATGGAATACTACTCAGCCATAAAAAGGAAGTAAATTTTACCCTTTGCAACAGCATGGGTGGACCCAAAGAATATTATGCTAAGTGAAATAAGTGAGTCAGAGAAAGACAAGTACCATATCATTTCACTCATATGGGGAATCAATAAACAAAGTGATCTAACAAACATAATAGAGACCAACTCATAGATAGAGAGCAAGATGACAGCTAGTATGTGGGGGGAGGTTAGGAGGTGAAGGGATTGAGCAAAAAGGAAATAGGACTCAGGGACATAGAGATCAGTGTGGTGCTTGCAGGGGAGAGGAGAGTATAAGGAGATTAAATGGTAATGGAAAATATAGTAAAAATAATAAAGTGTAAAAAAATAAATTAATTAAAACCAAATTCTTAACCAATTCAATATACCTGTGGTCTTTTAAGAAAATATCAATTCTGGCCCTGGCTGGATGGCACAACTTGTTGGATCATCATTCCATACACCAAAAGGTTGCTGTTTTGATCTCATGTCACGGCACAGACCTAGGATGTAGTTTCAATCCCTGGTTGGGGCGTGTTCAGGATGCAACCTATCCATGTTTCTCTCTCATATCAATGTCTCTCTTTCTTCTTCCCTCCTTTCTCTTTCTCTCTCTCTTCCTCTCTAAAATTGATAAATATATCCTCAACTGAGGATTAGTTTTAAATTTTTTTAAAATAAGAAAATATCAATTCCATTCAAATTGCCTTTAGAAAACTGAAAGGCAAAAGAAAATAAGAACAAAGGACACATTTTCTCACCATACTACTCTATCCCTATAATCCAAGTGGAAAAGACACTTACTTAAAATTTTATTTAGAAATGAAAATGTATCAGCATCCATGCATGTTCTTTAATTCATTATAATACTTGAGAGAATCTTTCACTTTTTAGAAAAGAAGTATTATCAAAGACCATGTTCTTATCATAATGTAGTGTTTTTCTATTACAATCAAGGCATTGCAAGTTACCATTTTGGAAAAACAATTCACACACTCTTCATTCATGAAATTCAGTATGGTATTTTGAGGTATGGAGGAAATCAAGTATGTCTTCTTTCTTTTTTTATAATTTTATTCAGGTATAATTGGAATACTATAAGCTATATATATTTGAAGTGTATAATTTGAGAAACGTTGACATATGTATCCATCTGTGACACCATTATCCAATCAAAATAATAAATATATCAATCCTTGCAAAAGTTTTGCTGTATCTTGTTATCTCTCCTTCAGCCCCACCCCTCCCAGCAACCACTGGTCTGCTTCATATTACCACACACTGGTTTCTATTTTATATGAATAAAACCATATGTTATGTGTCCTTTTTGGTCAGTCTTCTTTCACTAAGCATAATTATTTGAGATTCATCCATTTGTTTATTTGCATATGAAATGTTGAAGGGACTTACCTAAGAAATAGAAGAAGATAAAAAACTATGAACAGTAAAATGACAATAAACTCATGACTATCAACAACTGAACCTAAAATAACAAAAACAAAAACTAAGCAAACAACTAAAACAGGAACAGAATCAGAAAAAAGGACATATGGAGGGTTTTCAGTGGGGAGAGGAAGGGGAAGAATGGTGGGGAAAGGTACAGGGAATAAGAAGCTTAACTGGTAGGCATAAAATAGACAGATAGAAGTAAAGAATGGTATAGGAAACACAGAAATCAAGGAATTATATGTACAACTCATGAGCATGAACTAAGGCGGGGTGCTGGAGGGTTGGGGGTGTAGGGCAGAAGAGGATAAAAGGGAGGAAATTGGGAAAACTAAATAGCATAATCAATAAAATATACTCTAAAAAATTTAGACATTAAAAACTTTTACAGATGATGTATTATGAAATTGTACACCTGAAATCTATATAAGTTTTTTTTACCAATTAACTCCAATAAATTTTTAAAAAATAAAATAAAAATATTTATAAGATAAAAATACAATAGCATTCCTAGACAGCTGGCACTCTAGTATATAGTAAATAAACAGAGATAGATCATAGAATTTGAGAAATTCATTACTATATTCATGAAGTTGCTATCAAAGAGTTTGAAATTTTTACTAATATTTATCCCCTTATCACACACACATACACACACAAATAAATAATATGACACCTCTCAGTCTATCTTGCTGAAAAAGGAGACCATGTAATTTAGGTTCAATTCAATTAAAGAAATAGTTACTCTATGTATTAAGTGTATAGGGTATTATAGTGAACAAGATACATTCTGTCCCATGGTTAACAATAGTGTGTGAAGAATTAATTTATAACAAGACTGACATAGAAAGTAATGTAAAAATATAACATTATTTCCTCTAAAAAATGTATTATGTATCCTGAGTTCCCATATCTGCATAATGTAAAAAAAATCTCAATTTAGTCAGCTTCCATTTTCTCAGTTCTATCCAGTGATTCCTTTCAACCTATTTCATTTTTTTATTCATTTACTTGTAAGGCATATGTGCTCCTCTTTTATCCCTAACCTATACTCCTAGGGTCAGGACAGTAGGTAGTTTTTAGAGAACTTCCACCCTATAGTAATGGTGGGAACAGGGAGTGTTTCAGTCTTTCTTTCTTTCCAACCTATGCTGAGATCCTTTCTAATAATGTAATTTAACTCATGTGGAGCCAGACCACTCGCTCTCACATTCCTACTTAAAGTTAGTTGTATTATGTCTTCCCATGCCGTCATCCCCCCACCCTAGCACACACACACCAAACCCAATGGGAGAAAGTGGCAAAACACACAATCCCTACAATACTTCTAACTTACTTTTGTTTAAAACTGTCCACATCCTGTGAGATTTCCTCATCTGGTATGAAGAGCAGAAAGACACACTTATTCTTCCCATTTGTGGACATAGACCAAACCATTATGGTTTTAAACCAAAATGTCTCTCAATTATGAAAGCCTCAAATATGGCTCAGAATACAGACTGTAGAAGCTCTTTATTCTCACCCATGGGCTCTTCCCTGAGTAACAGGTGCTTCCCTCCCTCATTGTCCAATAGGCAGAAGGTGGCAGTTCAACAGGGAACACAAGAAAGTTAACACTAGATAGTGTTTCAATTGTTACTCCACCAACAGATTAATACTTCTGCTACCATTTGCCCACGTATTTTTGTCTCTAAAATGAGAATAAATGAAATTATCCACAATATACCTTTGTCCTGAGTCTGAATGAGTCTGGAACCATAATCTTTAATCTGCATGGTGTGTTGTACAGTCTTCATGTCAGGACAGCAGATCCAGCACTTCGAGTGGGCCAATTGGTCAACTGAAGAGTGGCTGAGACGGTTTGTAATTAAACTGGCTAAATAAATGTTAATTTCTTTCGTGTATTTCCTGGAAGCATATTTCTTTTGTCTTCTTGAGTGTCTTTTATTTTTTAATTTAATTAATTTTTCCAGATTAATTAACAATGTGATCATTCGATACACGTATGCATTGTGAAATGATTACTAAGAACAACATAATTAACACATCCAAAACCTCAGTGCCTCTGAGTGACAGATGCAGGGACAAACTAAAACAATCATTCTTATCACGCAGTGTTTCATTTCCTTAATGCTGTACTTTGTACTACAAAAATTAATACATTTCTCAGGGCTTTTCAGAGAGAGAGAAATAGAAAGTCACCTCCAAATATTACACCTTAGTTCTCTAACATTCAGGACTAACAAACACAAACTCAACAGGCACTGTATTTGATATCTATTTACAGAGAAATAAAAGTAAATTCTAACATCAAAATTCTTGCTGAGATTCCCTGCTGATGGTCAGAGGAATATGATCTTTATGAAATGGATATTCAGCATTAACCTACTGTTGGATTGTTTTAAAACCCCAGCTTCTCCTAAAGTGTGGTATGCATTGTCCTCATTTTATTTGATGCAATAATTATTTGGTGATAATAGCATTTCTCCGTGCCATGATGAGATACATTAATCCTCAAGGCAAAGAACCAGCAACTGTAAGGAAGGAAGAAACAAACCCTCTTTGAAAGAAAACCATTTACAACAAAGTACTGCTTGACAATTCAAAAAGAAAGTTTAAATACACATCTAAAATTACTAACTAGAAGGAAGGTGAATACAGTCTGTAGTAACTGGAAAATGATTGAATCAATTTTGAAATATCACCTAACAATTTTACACTGTGGTGTTCACAGTGAATTTGTTTTTATAATGGAGAATGACATAAGCTTTCATGCTTTGTACATACTTAAAGGAAGAATATTCATGAATAAAAGCAGCATGCTTTGGTGTATTTGCAATTATGAGTTATGATCTCAAGGCTTGCTTTGAAACTTTTAAAAATCACTTAAGTGATAATTTTCTTCTGTGAAATACATTTTTCAGATTCACATGTCAATCAGAGAACTTCAAAGTAATTTCACTAAGGCTACTAATACAATGGTATAATCTGAATGTCAAATAAGAAACTTAATTCAAAACAAAGATACTTTTTTTGACTGGAACTTGTATACTCAATAATCTACAAGTAGAAATGTGAAAATTTAAAGCTTTATTCTATTCAGCTGTAGGAGAACCATAAGAATTATGTGGGAGGAAAATGGGGAAAGGCCAACTATTTTAGTATTGAACTGCCATCATCATAAATAGCATATTGGAAAGATATCAAATCATACTGCCCTATCAGGATATTTTTATAATGGGAAAAAGTGGTACCACACAATCAACTTTTGGCACCAAAACCAAAACGAACATCAACCTTCCCCCATAACACCTGGATTAATAAAAATAAAGTTCCTATGCCATATTTTGGACTTAAACACCTCTTCAGTGACTTGCCCAGAAAAAGTGCTCAGTACATATTTTTAGAAATAATGAAAGAAAATGTCCATTAGTCAACATATAGGTCAGACTGATGCATTGACATGTGATAACTGAGGGTTGCAGAGATCAACATTACCTTTCTTTAAAAATATATTTTATTACACACAGGAGAGAAACCAGGAGGATCTACAGAGGAACAGAGCAGACAGCCAACAGTACCACAACGTATATGAAGATAGGAGATCAAAAATTGTAGCAGACATTGAAAACCAGACAAAGAATAGGTGGAAGCAGTGAACACCAGGACACCTGAAGGAGACTGCACCACTGAATCTCACAGGTACTCTACCACAGAAGCTCACACCATTAACTCAGGGAGTCAGAACAGATCAATTTAAGAAGCTGAGGCTAATAAGAAGAATCTCACAAACAATGGGAAGACAAAAAACAATCCCCAAATGAAAGGAAAGAAGAAAAACTCAGAAAGAATGCTAAATGAAATAGAGGCAACTCAACTATCAGATGTTGAGTTCAAAGCAATGGTTACCAGGAAGCTCCACGAGCTCATAACGATCTACCAGAAACTACAAGGAAACTACAATAAACTTGCTGCAAACTATATCGACATGAAAAAGGAAATATCACAAGGGCCCAGAGGAAATGAAGAATACAATTGCTGAACTGAAGAACACAGTAGAAGGAATCAAAAGCAAGATGCATGAAACAGAAGATCGGATCAGCAAACTGGAGGACAAAATAGAAAAAAAAAACACCCAGAAAGAACACGAAAAGGAAAAGAGGCTCAGAAAGAATGAAGAGGGATTAAGAGAAATAAAAGGCAACACAAAACGTAATAATATCTGAACAATAGGGATACCAGAATGAGAAGAAGAAGAAAAAGGGATAGAAAACCTATTTGAAAAAGTAATGATGGAAAACTTCCCTAATGTGAAGGAAGAAAAAGTGACACAAATCCAAGAAACACAGAGAGTCCCAATCGAGAGGAACCCAAAGAGGCCTACTCCAAGATACATCATAATAAAAATGACAAAATTCCAAGACAAAGAGAGAATCTTAAAGGCAACAAGGGAGAAGAAGGAAGTAACATACAAGGGAGCCCCTATAAAGTTAGGACCTGACTTCTCAATGGAAATGTTCCAAGCCAGAAGAGAATGGCAAGAAATATTCAAAGTAATGAGAACTAAAGGACTACAACCAAGGATACTTTACCAGCAAGACTTTCAATCAAGATAGAAGGCCAAATAAGGAGCTTTTCAGACAAAAGAAGTCTAAAAGGATACACCTCCACCAAACCAGCTTTGCAAGATATGCTAAAGGGTCTGCTTTAAGGAAAGGAAGGAAAAGAGAGAGAGAGAGAGACAGACAGACAGACAGATGGGGGAGGGACACAGATACAAAGATGACAATGAATAAGAACCTATCAATTATAACCTTAAACATAAATGGATTAAATGCTCCAATTAAAAGACATAGAATAGCTGAATGGATAAGAAAGTGTGACCCACACATATGCTGCCTACAAGAGACCCACCTTAGGACAAAAGACCTACACATTGAAAGTAAAGGGCTGGAAACAAATATTCCAAGCAAGTGGACAGGGGAAAAAAGCCAGGGTAGCAATACTGATATCAGACAAAATAGGCTTCAAAAAAAGAGCCATAAAGAGAGACCCCACTTCATAATACTCAAGGGAAGACTCCACCAAGAAGACATAAACATTGTAAATATTTATGAACCCAATGTAGGAGCACCCATATACATAAAGAAAATCTTAGAGGACTTCAAGAAGGACATTGACAGCAACACCCAGGGAATTTTAACACCCCACTGTCAAAAATGAACAGATCTTCCAAACAAAAAGTCAACAAAGATGTTGTGACATTGAATAAAGCCCTAGATGAAATGGACTTAACTGATATATATGAAGTCCTTCATCCCAAAGAAGCTAAATACACATTCTTCTCAAAAGCACATGGAACATTTTCAAAAATAGACCACATAGTAGGACACAAAACAATTCTCAACAAATTCAAGAAAACTGAAATCATACCAAGCATTTTATCCAACCACAAGGGACTGAAACTAGAAACTAAACCCAAGGGAAAAAAACCCAAACACTCAAAATTATGGAGATTGAATAGCATGCTATTAAACAATGCATAAAATTGGTCA
>PVKM010017845.1:0-25488 GCA_004027735.1 Carollia perspicillata
ATGGGGATAAAACTCAAGACAAAAACTAAATGCTCCAGAAAAAAGATGATCTCATTCTTTTGTTTGCTTTCAAATACTCAGGGCTGTAATTTGATCACTCAAAGGTAAGAAAAAAATGAAGCTAACACTCAGTAAGTCTTGAGCTGTTAACAGAACAATGTAATGATGCATTCATCACTCTGGCTGGACACCTTAGACTAAGAATTAGTTTACATAACTATTAGACTAATGGGCATTACATTAATAGAAACTTCGTATTTGTACATTATTCTTCCAGTCTAGAGTCCTTAACTGTCATCTGAGATGGAAACTGGAAATCTCATCTGATTTCTTTACTTCTCACTTTTTAGAAATAAAAAACTTGGAAAAACATGTCAGAACATAAAAACAAAGAAAAGAAACTATAAAGGCAGTAAATCTGATTATGAAAGTTAAAAGTTTTCACATGGTACAAGCCACCATAACCAAGTTAAAAAAAAATATATATATATACAGAAAAAATACTTGTTATGTGGACCATTAGTAGTTAATATTCTTAATAATCAAAATACAATTACAAAGCAATAAGTAACAGAAAATTACCTCTAGAGAAAAACAATAAAATAAATGGATAGATATTTTTCAAAGGAAAGATAAAAATTGCCCAGGACCATCTAATCTTAATTCAGTCATTAACCACATAACATTTCGGTCAATGACAGGCAGTGTATATGACGGTAGTCCTATGAGATTATAATGGATCTAAAAAATTCCTGTTGCCTCATGAACATTGGAACCACCATGTCATTTTGAAAAGCATTACTCACATGTTTCTAGTGATACTGGTTTAAACAAGCCTACTACCTGTCATTTAAAGTATAGCACATACAATTATGTATAGTACATAATACTTACTAATGATAATAAATGAGTATGTTACTGGTTTATGTACTTAGATAATATACCTCTTAACCATTATTTTAGAATGCACTCTTTTTATTTATAAAAAATACAGTTTGCTGTAAAACAGCATGCTGTGTTACGCTGGCAGCAGTCTCATACATCTGGTGTTTACCATGTGTCTTGATTGCATCATTTCTCATGTGCTCAATTTAACCTTGTGTTGTTTTATACATTAACATGAAGTGCAGGTTTGCTCATAGCCTACAAGCAATAAGCCATCCCAGGTAGCCTAGGTGTGTAGTAGGCTACCATTAGGTTTGTGTAAGTGCATTCTCTGATTTTCACATGAAAAAAATCACCCAACAACCCATTTCTCAGACCGTATACTTGTTATGCACTACGTGACTGTATTAATCAAGAAATGCAAGACTTCTTCACTCATTGCCACATTCATGTCCAATAGTTTTAAGCCAGCAATACCTGCCTGTTTTTGGCAAAGATTAAGAATAATGATGATATCTAGTGCGGGGGAAACTGGCATTCTGGGGGTATGACTGCTGTTCAGAAAATTTGGCAATTTGAATTATAATCTTAATAAATGTACAAACTCTTTGTGATAGGCGGACTTCTAATATCCCCTGATTTTCCTGCCTCTGTGTGTACATATCTGTATAATCCCTTCCCCTTGAGTGAGGATGGGACTGTGAATATGATGTATATACAGCATACTTGTGATTAGGATAGAGTATATGACAAAAGTAAGATATTTTGCAGTTGCAATGAAGGTTGCCTATCAGTTGACCTTGAGTTAACCTATTTAGCCTCAGAGAGACAAATTATCATGCTGTAAAGTTGTCCGCATGGCAGAGAATGGGGGGTGGCCTCTAGGAGATGAAGGTCAGTCCTACAACTGCAAGAAACTTAATTCTGCCAACAGCATTGAGGTTGGAAACCTCACCTGTACCCCAGGTGAGACTGTAGTCTAGGCTGACACCTTGAATGAAGCCTGCTGAGACCCAGAGCAGAGAATCCACTAAGCCCTGCCCAGACAGACCCGTGACCCAACAGACCCCTGACCCGCAGAAACTATGGTAATAAATGTGTATTGTTTGAAGCTGCCAAGTTCATGGTAGTTTGTTTCACAACAATAGAAAAGTAATATATACTGTGAGTAACTGAGTCTAACCTTAGGAATTTATCCTGAGGTAATAACCAGACATTCAAACAAGAATATATGTGCAAGGATGCTTATTTTAGCATGATTTATTGGTGAAAGACTAGAGACATCTTAAAAATCCAACAATAGTGGATCAATTAAATACATTCTGAGAGAGTTCTTGTTCATTTTTCATCAAATGTCTTCCAAGTATATTTTTCATAGCCATAGTGCATTGTCAAAATCATAAAATTTATAATGGTTTAATACTGTTAATCTAGGTGCAGTGGCCTTATTTAATTTAGTATCGGATATTAACAAAGACTTTTTCTGTATATATTAAAGTGAACATGTGGTTAGTCTTCTTTTCCCAGGATAAACTTCACTTAGTCATTGTGTGTAATCCTTATTGATTTGCTAGTATTGTGTTAGAGAGCTTTGTGTTTATACCATATGAGACATTATTCTACAGTTTTCTTGTAATGTCTTTGGCTTTAATGTTAGGGTAATACTATCCTGACAAAATGAGTTCAGAGTAGTACCTTTGTCTCTTGTTTTTTGAAAGTGTTTGTGTAGTGTTGGTATTATATTTTTCTCAAATGTCATTGGAGAATCCATCAAGACCTTTCCTTTTATTTGTGGGAAGACTTTAAAATATTATTTTTAAAAATTGAGGTAAAATTGGTATATAACATTATATAAATGTCGGGTGTACAATATTATAATTCAGTATTTGTATAGAGCTAACTCATTTTTTTATGTGAAGTTGTGGGAACAATTAGAAAATGACTCCAGATTCCTGCTCCATAATGTGCATGCTCTGTGCTTGCGTGCTGAGGGGGAATCTGTGAGTCTGATGGGATGCCATTCCCGTGACTAGGTCACGCATAATAAAGGCAAAGGTAAAGGGATATCGACTCAGTTGACTTAGAGCTGAAGTCTCTAGTTAGTTGAGTTAGAGTTTTAAAAGGGTAAACGTGAATTAATTATGAAAGCCCTTAAAAGAGGGACTGAACCTGTATTGTAGAGAATTTCTTTTGCCAGCCTTAAAGAATTGAGCTTCCACATTGTGAGAGAAGCTGGACAGAACCATATGGCAGAGGACTTTAACTGCCTCTAGGACCTAAAGGCAATTTCTAGCTGAAACTGGGGTCCTCAGTCACACAGTAGCAAGAAAACGAATTCTTCCAACAATCTTAATGAGCTGGGAAACATATGTTTTTCTCAGTCAAGACCCCAGATGAAAACACAGCTCAGCTGCCACCTTGACTGCAGCCTTGTGAGACTCTGAGCAGAGAACCCAGCTCAACTGTACCCAAACCCCGGACCTACAGAAATAGAAGTGATTAAGGTGTGTTGTTTTATGATGACAATTTTATGGCAACTTGCTACACAGCAATATAAAATGAACATACTTGGTATATAAATATATTCAGGTTTGCTATTTCTTCTTGAGAGAGATTTATTAATTTGTGAACAAATTTATTAATTTTGTTCTTTTATAATTTTTTCTTTAACACAGGTTATGTGGAAGTGTGCTGCTGAATTTCTAAACATTTCGAGATTTCCTACATTTTGTTGTTAATTTCTAATTTAATTAATCTGTGATTGAACATATTTTATCGGATTCCAATCCATTTACAGTAAGTTCATTGGGATTTGTTTATGGTCTATCATATACTCTACTATGGAGATGCTCCACGTGCATTTAAATGAATATGGATTCTACTGTTTGGGGGGCAGTATTTTATATGTCAAGCTACGTTATGTCATTTTAAGTCTTGTATTATTAATATGCTATCTAGTTTTTTCTATCAGTTATTTCTACTAGAAAAGTGTTGCAGTCTTCAACTATATTGGATTTCATTTCTCCTTTCAATTAGATTGATTTTGTTTTTTGCTTCTTTTTACTTGCAAATACATTAATAATTGTTATATTTCCGGGATTAACCTGTCCTAGTTGCATTATGGACTATCTCTCTTAATGTCAGGAATATGTCTTTGCCTTAAATATTTTTTTGTCTGATGCTAATATAACCACCCTCTAATGGTTAGTATTCACATGGTCTAGTTTTTTCATCTTTATATGTTAGCTTATTTGTACAATATGTTTGCATCTAAACGGTGCCTCTTAAAGACAGATTTCAGTTGGATTTTGCTCTTTTGTTCAGTTTAACAATCTCTTCCCTCTGAATAGAGCAGCTACTCCATTAAGATTTAATGTATTTATTGGCATGATTGAATTTCTACCTGCCATTTTAGTATTTGTTTTTTATTTCTTGTGTATTTTTTATTTCTGTTTCTTTTACACTACCACTTTTTTTGTGTTAAACACATATTTTTAATTATGTTAACTTCTCTGTTGACTTTTTGAATATTTCTTGAGTTGTTTTTTTTTTACTCTAAGGAATTATATATGCGTGTTTAACTTATTACAGTTTATCTCAGGTTTATGCTGCTTAATTCCAGTAAAATATAACAACTTTGCTAACAATATAACTTCATTTCTCTCCTCTTCTTTTGTGCTATTATAGTTATATATGTATATATTGAATATAGTTATATATTTATATTTTAAATATGGTTATATATTTTGTGTATATATGTTACATATTGAACAATAAAATTTTATAATAATTAAAAAGTATATTTGTAAAGACGTCAAGAAAAGTATTTTAATTTACCTATCATTTTTACTATTTGCAGTGCTCTTCATCTCTCCCTATGAATTTTTGTTTTTTCTTGGAACACTAAATTAAGCATTAATAGCTTCCTTTAGTACAACTTATAGGTCAGGTCTGCTAGTAACACATTCTCTCGTTGATGTTTTTAATTTTGTTTTTCAATTATAGTTCATATTTAATATCACTTTGTATTAGTTTCCAGTAAACAATATAGTCATTAGATAATCATATACTTCATAAAATATTCCCCCTGATATTTCCAGTACCTACCTGGCACCACACATAGTTGTTACAATTTACTGACTATATTCCCTGTGCTGTCCTTTATATCCCGGTGATTATTTTCTAACTACCAATTTGTACTTCTTGATCCCGTCACCTTTTCCACCCAGTCTCCCAACCCTTCCCTCTCCTCCAACAATTATTCTGTTCCCTGTATCTATGAGTCTGTTTGAATTTTGCACTTTCGTTTATTTTGTTTTTTAGATTCCACATGTAAGTGAAATCGTATGGCATTTGTGTTTCTCTGACTCACTTACTTTACTTAGCATAATACCCTCTAGGTCCATCCATGCTGTTGCAAATGATAAGATTTCATTGTTGTTTATGGCTGAATAATATTCCATTATGTATTTGTACAACTTGCATTCTCTTTGTTTTTTGTCTACCTGGGAATGTGTTTATTTGCTTCATTTTTTGGAGAATAGTTATTATTTTATTTTTGGATGCAAAATTCTTGACTGATATATTTTAAAATAAGTCCTTGATATATCATTTTACTGCTTTCTGGCCTTCATTGTTTCTAGTAATAAATCGGTTAGCAATCATATTTCACTGTACATACTGAGTCATTAATGCTATGAGCAAGACACCATGTGCATGTTTGGGCTCTGGCCTCTTTCTATTTCATGAAACAAAGCTCCAGCAAATTAGATCGACTACTTACATTTCAGTTGGTTGTTGCTGTGTAGGCCATATGGAGTTCCAAAAAGAGAACAATAAATAAAATATGCTAGTTAGCTAGCCCCTCTCCTGGAGCCTGTTCCCCAAACCACAATCTCTTCACTGATTAAAGGCATTGCATTTCTGAGCTGTATGTTACACAAGTGAGTAGATTTGGGTTTAATTAATCAAATTTTGGTACCATGGATTGGAGTGTTGTCCCATACACTAAAAGGTTGTGGGTTTGATCCTCTACCAGGGTGCATACCTAGGTTGCATGTTTGATCCCTGGTTGGGCCTCATACAGGATGCAGCCCATCAATGTTTCTCTCTCACATTAAAGTTTTCTTCTCTCTCCTTCTCTCTCTCCCTTCCTCTTTCTCTGAAATCAATAAATATATCCTTTGGTGAGGATTGAAAATCCTTTCAATCAGTGGCTTATAAAGAAATGTTTAGATTTTCAAGACCAAATTTTATTTTACACAAACGGTTTTCAACTCATTGATTGTGCATTGGACACACTGCATCATATTTTCTGGCTAGAAGTCCAGGTGTATGAGAAGGTGAGCACTTTATTGACTCACTCCTTTTCCAGAACTGTGACTGTTTTATATGAATGAAAAGAAGTTGAATAAATTGTTTGCTCATGCCAGACATAGGAATAGGAACAGATAAAGCACAGAAAAGGAAACCATTTTTTTTCCAGACTAAAAATCCACTGAAAAAAGGAAGAAATTGAAAAATTGTACAAACTTGCCTGTTCCTACTTTTACTGTACTTTTTTAGCAAAATTGACAGGCAGCTTGTCTGCCAGGGATCTTGTAACCACAGCTGACTCAGTCTCAGTAGTAAGGGTGGCTGGTTGGTGTCATTCGCTTGCTGACTAATATCCTACCAAGAGTATATGACGGACAAGCAAGCACCATATACTCTGATAGGTTAATGTTATCCTCTTTCAAAATGAGGAGTTTAATAAACTGAGCATCAAAGTCGAGTTAAGAAAGTCTCCAAGTCCCCAGTCTTAGACTCCTAATTCTTCTGCTAGAAAAAAAAAAAACCCACAGATAAAAAGGAGTGTCTTGGCCATCTCTTTAAATCCCACAGGTTAGAAAAGGTCTCAGAAAATATATATCTTGCCTGAATTTCATTGCAAGCCGCAAAATGACTGCTGGTGATGAGCATTTTCTATTCTGTACAGGTAGACCTATGAGGTTGTCTTTTAGATAGGAGAGGATGGATGCTACTTCACAGCACTCAAACTCTCAATGAGAGAATAATGATAATAGTAGATAGTGAGACTAATATATCAGTGAAGAAGTGTCAAAAGCCTTCCAGCGAAGTCTTTGCCTCCACCCTCTGCTGTAACCCTTGTTCTTTCTGTCTTTATTTTTGCCTTGACCAACCTTCTTGGAAAACTATCTGCATTTGCTAATTTCACTTCCTCCCCTCTCTGCCCATGACAACAGCACAGAGGGTAAGAGAACATAATTTATCTTCCACGATTTCAAACTTGGAATGATGCTCAGATTTGGCTGTCACTGTGCATCTGATATAGGTCATATCTTCTTTCTATGTAAAATGATTTCTAATATTCTCTGTGTTATCTGGCTTTTTAACTAGTAGCACATTACATGATTTTATTTTTATTGTCTCATAATTGGCGGAACACAGGTCCTGTTCAGAAAAATTGTCCACATAAGTCTCCATCTGTACATTCTTATTATTAATAGCTTTATTCTCTGTTTCAACCTGTGCTTTGTGTTTTTTCCAATCAGATAGGCTACACATATTTTAAACATTGGGTGATATATAACACTGAATCTCTTCTCTGGGGTTAATGGGAAATAGATTTTTATCCTATCAAATTTTTCATAACAGAAGGACTGGGATTTTTTGACAATAAACATGGAAATTGGTAGTACAATATAATTTCCTACATGAGTCTGCCTTTTGGAGATTCACTGTCCTTCACTTTGTAGGTGTTAACTCATCCAGCAGGTGGCTATTTCCTTGGATAGCTGGAGAAATCTTTTCCAGAAGGTACTATCTGGCAAAAGGCTTGGTTGTCATTGAATAAGGTATTAGTTTGATGGGGTTACTCGAAGCCACTGTCCCCACAACTTTATTGCACAAGCGCATTGCAATGGAATTACTGCTATTAATCCCTTGAAATTGGTGAGTTAAAGTATATTTGTTTCCCTCTAGCTCTTGGAAGATCTCCCAGTGCCAAAGTTCTGGAGGAACTGCTGAGCCTGCCAAGGTCAGCCCCACCAACTCCCTGTGGCATCTACACGTGAGTCTCAATGGGTCAGGTATCTCCCCATGATGGATAAGCTGGAATTTAGCATACATTTTGTCTGCATTCATAGGAATAAAGCTGTAGATTTGGGGTGGGGGTGGTGAGCCAGGAACTAGGATGTGGGGAGACAGGAGGACAAAGTTCAGAAATATGAGCTTGCAGGTTGAGGACAATAATCTTTTGCTGGCTCACTGGATTGCTCAGCCCTTTACACAGAAATGTTTCAGAGCCCCAGACAACACAGGGATAATTTCCTCTGGAAGATTTCCTCAGGCACGCAAGTGGAGGTCTTTCCTATAGGGCACTTGGGCTGGCATTGCAGACACAGGATGGCAGCCTATTTAGCAAACCTTGGTATTGAGCATGTGTACCAGTGAACAAGAATACCTGGAATAATGACGTTACTCCTCTTACTGTGGGAACAGTTACTCTTGTAATTGCTCTTCTTTTTCTATCAAAGGCTTTAGTGTGTGTTGGGAAAGAAACAGACCATGTCTTTGGATTTGACTAGGGGCAATCATGACTAATCAGCAGGCCAAGTTCTAACCTTCCTTGTCAGCTAGCACATGCTCTGAGAAGACACTTCTTTATGTTCATTGTCCAAAAAATTCACCCCAGAAGATGCCATTTCATGTGAAAAGTTGAATTCATGATTTCTAGGCTGTTTATTTAAGGGAGGAAATATTTAGCAAGCCTTCCTTCTTAGTTCAGTGAGAGTCTCATATTAAAAAGGCAGATATATTCATATAGTCACTTCATATAAATACACCAATTTTGATACATTTTTAAAAATGCATGTTGATATGATAGCTAATATGACAATATAACCTAACAAAATTGTTTTGAATGAATAGTTAAATACAACTAAGCACTACTAAAGCCATCACACAGAAAAACTAAAAAATCTTTATGGCCAACCCAATATTATATTTACAAAATTTATCCATATTAATATAGCTGTGGTTTATTCATTTTCATGGCAGTATAGGATTTCATGATATGTTTATATCACAATTTTTATTTTCCTCATTTATCAAAGAGTATTTAGGTTTCTTTGTCATAATTGCAGAGGATGCTGACATGAATAATTTTGGACTTATCTACTGCTTTA
This sequence comes from Carollia perspicillata, assembly GCA_004027735.1. Taxonomy (NCBI): domain Eukaryota; kingdom Metazoa; phylum Chordata; class Mammalia; order Chiroptera; family Phyllostomidae; genus Carollia; species Carollia perspicillata. The sequence goes on from PVKM010017845.1 coordinate 9,075, forward strand.
TGTGCAAGAATTTCTCTAGTGTATATGCATAAGAGTGAAGTTACTGAGCCATTAGGCTGTATGCATATTAAACTTTAATAGATAGTACAGGAGCATGTCCAAAGTGGTAGTATGATGTACATTCCCACTTGCATTAATTATTTGTCTTACAAATATTTACTGCTTGTCTACTTGTCTTATTCTTTTTGTGTGGTCTTTTCAGGGAACAAAAGTTATTCATTTTAATATAGTTAAATTTATGCATCATTTCTTTATGGTTTATTTAAAAATGGTTTTCTTCATATATTTTCTTCTAAAAGTTTTAAAGTTTTGCTTTTTATAGTTTTTCTTCATTCATTTGAATTGCTCTTATATTATGTTATAAGGCAGGAGTCTATTTTAATTTTTCATACATATATTTAATCCCCAAATCAGAAAGTACCCTTCTTTTCTCACTGTTATGAAGTACCAGTCCATCATGAATTAGGTATGCATATTAAAAGTGGGGCAAAAGTAGGTTTACTGTTGTGAGTATGCAAAACACAGAGTTTACTCAGATTAATATTATTTATTAATTATTATATTATTTTCCATATGGACAATGGTAAACCTACTTTTGCCCCATCCTGCATTCATGGGCCTAGTTCTTGGCTATCTATTTTATTTCATTAATTTCTTCATTTGAATTTATTTTTGAGTATGTGGTTAAGTTGGTGGTTGAGTTACATTTTCTTGCATGTACTGTCCAGATCTTCCAACACCATTTGTTGAAGAGGCTATTTTTACTCCATTTTATGCTTCTGCTCCCTTTGTCAAATATTAATTGACCATAGAGACTTGGGTTTATTTCTGGGCTCTCTGTTCTGTTCCATTGATCTATGTGTCAGTTCTTATGCCAGTACCAGACTGTTTTGATTACTGTAGCCTTATAATATAGTTTGATATCAGGTATTGTGATCCCTCTTTGTTCTTTCTCAAAATTGCTGTGGCTATTCAGGGTCACTTATGGGTCCATATAAGTATTTAAAATGTTTGTTCTACATATGTGAAATATGTCATTGGTATTTTAATAGCGATTGCATTGAAACTATAAATAGCTTTGGGTATTGTGGATATTTTGATGTTAATGCTTCCAATCCATGAACACGGTACATGATTTCATTTGTTTGGCTCTTCTTTAATTCCTTTCTTCACTGCTGTGTAGTATTCTGAGTATAGGTCTTTTACCTTCTTCATTGGGTTTATTCCTAGGTACTTTATTTTTCTTGTTGCTACATTAAATTGGATTTTTTTTTCTGATTTCTGTTTCTGACATTTCATTGTTGGTATAAAAATGCCTTCAATTTCTGAATATTGACTTTGTATCCCACTCTTTTGCCAAATTCACTTATTGGTTGAGTAGTTTTTTGGTAGGGTCTATAGGATTTTCTATGTATACTATCATGTCATCTGCAAACAACGACAGTTTTCCTCCTTTCCAATTTGGATGCCTATTATTTCTTTTTCTTGTCTGATTGTTCTGGGTAGGACTTCCAATACTATGTTGAATAGATGCCGTTAAAGTGGACACCCTTGTATTGTTCCTGATCTTAGTGGGAAAGGCTTTAGTTTTTGCCCATTGTGTATGATAGCGGCTATAGATTTCTCATATATGACCTTTATTATGTTGAGGTATGCTCACTATGAACCCACTTTGCTGAATGTTTTTATTATTTGTGCTGTACCTTATCAAATGCTTTTTCTGCATCTATTGCTATGATCATGTGATTTTTGACTTTCCTTTTGTTTATGTGATGTTTTACATTTATTGATTTGCAAAGATTGTACTATCCTTGCATCCCTGGGATGAATCCCACTTCATCACAGTGTATGATCTTTTTAGTGTATTGCTGGATGAGGTTTGCCAATATTCTGTTAAGAATTTTAATGTCTATGTTCATCAGATATTGGCCTATAGTTTACTTTCTTTGTTGTGTCTTTATCTGGTTTTGGGATTAGGATGATGCTGTCGTCATAAAAAGAGTCTGGGGGTCTTCCCTCTTCTTGGATTTTATGGAATAGTCTGTAAGGGATAGGGATTAACTCTTCCTTAAATGTTTTGTAAGATTCTCCTGTGAAACCACCCAGTCCAGGGCTTTTGTGTGTCGGGGTTCTTCGATTACTGCTTCAATTTTACCAGCTGTTATCAGCATGTTCAGGCTTTCTGTTTTTTCTTCATTCAGATTTGAGAGATTATATTTTCTAGAAATGTGTCCATTTCACCCAGGTTTTCAAATTTCTTGGCATATAGTTCTTCATAGTAATTTCTTACAATCCTTTGTATTTCTATAGTATCACTTGTAATCTTTCCTCTTCCATTTCTGATTTTGTTTATTTGGGTCCTCTCTCTTTTTTTGTTGATGAGTCTGATTAAAAGCTTATCAATTTTGTTTATCTTTTCAAAGAACTAGCTCCTGGATTTATTGATCCTTAGAATTGTGCTCTTAGTCTCTATGTCATTTAATTCTGCTCTGATCTTGGTCATTTCATTCCTTCTACTAGCTCTGGGCTGTCTTTGTTGTTGTTCCTTGAGTTCTTGCAGGCATAGGGTTAGGATGCTTATTTGAAATGTTTCTGTCTTTTTTAGGTAGGCCTGTATCTCTATGAATTTCCCTCTCAGGACTGCCTTTGCATGTCCCATAAGCTTCGGGTTGTTGTAAGGTTATTTTCATTTATTTCCAGAAATTTTTGATTTCTTTCATGATCTCACTTTAATGCATTCATTGTTTAATAGCATTCTATCCAATCTCCATGAATTTGGGTGTTTTTGAGTGTTTTTCCTTGGGGTTGGTTTCTAGTTTCAGTCCCTTGTGGTCAGAGAAAATGCTTGATATGATTTCAATTTTCTTAAATTTGTTGAGACTTGTTTTGTGTTGTATCATGTGGTCTGTCTTTGAAAATGTTCCATGTGCATTTCAAAAGAATGTGTATTTTACTTCTTTGGGATGTAGGGTTCTATACATGTCAGTTAAGTCTAGTCAATCTAGAACATTGTTGAATGCCTCAATATCCTAATTGATATTTTGTTTGGAAGATCTATCCATTTCTGAAAGTGGGGTGTTAAAATCCCCTAGTATAAGTGTATCGCTGTCTATATCTTCCTTGAAGTCCTCTAAGATTTTCCTTGTATATTTGGGTGCTCCAATGTTGTGTGCATATATGTTTATAATGTTTACATCTTCTTGATGGATTCTTCCCTTGAGTATTATGAAGTGTACTTCTGTGTCAATTTATGGTCTTTGTTTTGAAATCTATTTTGTCTGACATGAGTATTGCTACCCTGGCCTTTTTTTCCCTGTCAGTTTGCTTGGAAATTTTTTCTACCCTTTACTCTCAGTCTGTGTAGGTCTTTTGTTCTGAGGTGGGTCTCCTGTAGGCAGCATATGTGAGGGTCATGTTTTTTTATTCATTCAGCTATTCTATGTCTTTTGATTGGTGAATTTAGTCTACTTACATTTAAGGTTATTATTGATAAGTACTTATTCACTACCACTTTACTTCCTTCATACCTGTGTTCCTCTCTCTCACACTGTTTTTCTTCCTTTTTTTTTTAAGGCAGTCCCTTTAGTATATCTTGCAGATCTGCTTTGGTGGACCTGCATTTTTTGAGCCTTCTTTTGACTGGCTAGCTCCTTATTTGGCCTTCCATTTTAACTGAGAACCTTGCTGCATAAAGTAGTCTTCGTTGCAGGCCTTTGTTTTTCATTACTTGGAATATTTCTTGCCATTCCCTTCTGGCTCGTAGTGTTTCTTTCTTTCTTTCTTTCTTTTTTTTTTTCAAATATCTTGGCAAAGGCAGAGGGGAGGTGGAAAATGATACATCATTTAAACTATCATTGATGTTTAAATTAATGTGAATAAAGATTACAAATGTCTTTTAGTTTCTGTACAGTAGTGAATCAGTTTTATATTTTTAATAACCGGAGGCAGGCTCTGTGTGTGTGCATGTGTGTGTGTGATAGAGATCTATGGCTTGTAGTGTTTCTGTTGAGTAGTCAGTTGCTAGCCTTATTGGGGTTCCTTTGTATGTTACTTCCTATTTTTCCTTTGCTGCCTTTAAGATTCTCCCGTTGTCATTAATATTTGGCATTTTAATTATGATGTATCTGGGAGTAGGCCTCTTTGGTTTCCTCTTGATTGAGACCCTCTCTACTTCCTGGATTTGTGTGGCTTTTTTTCTTATCAAATTTTCTATCATTACTTTTCCAAACAGATTTTGTATCCCTTGCTCCTCTTCTCCTTCTGGTATCCCTGTTATATAGATATTATTCCATTTCATGTTGTCCTGCATTTCCCCTAACCCCTCTTCATTATTTTAGAGTCTCTTTTTCCTTTTCTTGCTCTTTCTGGGAGTTTTCTTCTATCTTGTTCTCCAGCTCACTGATTCAGTCCTCTGCTTCATCTAGCCTGCTTTTGATTCCTTCTACTGTGTTCTTGAATTCAGAAATTGTATTCTTATTTCCTCTCGGCTCTTGTTGATATTTTCTATCCTTTTTCATGCTGGTATAATTCGCAGAAAGTTTCTTGTAGCTTCCATGTAGTTTTTGGTAATTCTTACTGAGCTCATTGAGCTTCCTTGTAACTGTTGTTTTGAACTCAATATTTGATAGTTGACTTGTTTCTATTTCATTTAGCATTCTTTCTGAGGATTCCTCCTTTCCTTCACTTGGGGATTGTTTCTTTGTCTTCCTACTATTTGTGAGACTCTTCTTGTTTGCCTCTGCTTCTTAAATTGATCTGTTTTGATTCTCTGAGTTTGTGGTGTGAAATTCTATGGTAGAAGACCTGTCAGATTCAGTGGTGCAGTCTTCTTGGTATCTTGAACTTGATGTTCTTTGGATGCCCTTTATGCCATTTATGTTGGCTCTGTGGATGTAATTGGGTTTTGATTGTTGTTGAGTCATGTAGGAGACAGTTCTGCATGGTGTGGGCCCACCTCCCACTTGGAGATGCACAGGACCCATGCCCATGGATAGGTTCTTCTGTGGGGAATCAGACCTGCAATGTGCCTAGGCCGCTTTGAGTCTTGCTTTTTGATAAAAACTCCCTCACTTAGATTTGTGGCAAATATTTACTGCAAAGTAACTTCCTAAAATCCATGCTAAACCTTCCAAGGATGAATGTAACTGGATCAACCACTTTTGCCCCTTTCATTTGCAAATATCCTTCTTCTGTGATGTGATTAATGGCATTGGCTCCTTTGTTTTCTGTAAAAGGTAACCACCTAAAGCAAATCTATGCGTAGTAAATGAGGACCATCTTGTAATGTGCCGAGAAACCCAATAAAGGCTGGTCATGACAAGGGCCAAGGCTTTTGCTCCCCTTGAGAGGAAAGCCAGGGTGTCCCTTTTACTCCACCGGACTTGGTAGTTCATGTGAATGTCTCATTTCATCCATAATGATGTGGACACTGCAGGCTGGTGTCTACATCAGGGTCACCCTTTGGTGGGTCCTTCCCTCCAGCTGGGTGATTGCAGGTCACTCTGTCCACCATGTCTTGTATGCAGTTGTGCAGGTGCTGTCAGATCAAAACCATAAAGCCCAGGGAACAAACCCACATCTGCAAAAATATCCCCCCCCCGCCACGAATCTCATTATTAACAGCAAATGAATCAGTATAAGGGTGTAAAGAGATTAAGACTATTAAAAGAAAATAGAGAAATAGGCTATAGTATAAAATCTAGTGACTTAATTTGCACAAACTTTCTGGGCAAGAAATAAATGTTAAAAAGTTATGCAGGAAAGAAAATATTGGTAATCATGGAGAAGATCACAGTGGATTTCGTCTTGGTAGCCTCTAGTATTTACCACTGGTTTTTCTTTCTGGATCCGTGTCTGGTGATGTCAGATATTGACCCTGTCTAACCTTAGGCAACCTGCTCTGAGACTGCCAGGGATCTACTGTCTGTGGCTGTCTCTTTCAGTTGTCAATCTAGTCATTTTGCATTCAGCAGTGAGGCTTAAGCCCCATAGAGTGGTGCAGAATCCTTCCTGGTTTGGGGGCTATTGTTTCTCCTTAGGCTGCTGCTGCTTGGAGGGGAGTGGTATGCCTCAGTAGGATGGCTGCTGCTATAAGGGTGACGACTTAGCACTGGGATTTGGGTGGCTACTCTCTCAGTTCTCTCCCCAAAGCCTCCATCCCCAGTCTCTCCTCAAGCATCTCTAATCTGCTTTGTTCCCTCTTTGCCAGGGATTTACTGTCTGTGGCTCACTCCTTCAGTTGTTAATCTAGTCACTCTGTACTCACAGTCAGGTTAAGCACCACAGAGCTGGGTCAGAGTCTCTCCTGGGGTCGAGGCTGTTGTTTCCCACTGTTTGTGAAATAATTCTTGTTCTATTTGAAGTTTCACTTTTCATGAAGATCTGTTGATATTAAATTTTCTGTTTTGTTGTTATGAAAATTCTTTATTAAGTCCCCATATTGAAACACACCTTCAATGGATATACACTTGTAGGTTGATAGTTGTTTTTTTTCTCTTCACACTTTGGAGATATTCTAATATTATCCGGCTTCCATTTCTGTTCTTGAGAGCTCAGCTGTCAGTCTAAAATGAACTTTGTAAATAATTTGTTATTATTGTTACCCTCTCCCTAGCCTATAGCTACTTATATTCTTCTATCTTTGTTTCTTTGGTATCTTGGAACTTCACTATGTTGTTTCTATTTGGGGATTCATTTTTATTCATTCTGCTTAAAATTAATTGTTAGGCTTCTTGAATATCAAGATTGACATATTTAATATATTTTGGAAAATCTCAGTCATTATCTCTTCACATATTTCCTACCCCTACTTTTCTTTAGTTTATTCTTTTGGAATTGCAATTAAATATATGGTAACCCCTTTTTCTACTCCATCTACTATAGATTTTATCATAAAAAATATTTCCTATGTCTTTGTCTCTTTATACTGCATTTCTTCAGATTTCTTTCCCATTTTACCACTTACATTTTTTTGACTATCTAATCTGCTGCTTAAATTATCCATTGAGATTGTAACTTTAATTTTTTTAATGTTGCACTTGTACACATTCTGTTTGGCTCTGTTCTACCTGATTGCCTCTTGTTTCTGCACATTGCTTTTATTTGAAAATATTAAAACTACTTATTTTGTATTTTGAATCTGATAATTCCAATAGTTGCTCACTTTGCAGAGCTGTTTCTGAGGACTTCTGGCTCTCGCTCATGGTGGCTTATTTCCTTGTGTGTTTAGAGAAATTTGGCTGAAAGTGAGCTTATGTTCCCCGAGTCTTCGTATGTGGGGGTTATTTGAGGCATTAATTTAAAGTGTATTTGTGTTTCTTTATGACAAGTGTTTGGAGAACAATTAATTCATCCCACTTTTAATTAAATTTTTGGCTTGAGGATTTTTATCCCATGGGTGATGAATTTAAGACAAATATCCATATCAGAGTTAGCAGATGGTTGGAATTTCTTATAGGAGACATTTTAATCTTATTTGCTTTTCCACTCAAAGTCTAAGCTGAGCCATGCCAGTTCCCCTATGCAAGATCATTTCCTCCATTTCCCACATCCTCTCTGCTCTGCAGTTCTTACACTTTGCAGTCCTGGCTGTGTATGGGGATCTCTGAGTGGCCCTCTTCTTCACTGCTTGGGCTCATTAAAAGTCAGGATCTCTGCAACTGGAAAGGAGCAGATGTTCTCAGACTAAAAACTGGCTTCCTACTCACTGCTCTGGATCATGCTTTCCCGTTGTTTGTAGCCTCTCTTGTCCTCATATTCCTGCCAACTCAGATATGTGTCAGTATTTTAAAATATAGTTTATACAACATTTTATGAGTTTTTCCAAGAGGATTTTCTTTACTGATCCCTTCTTCAAATTGATTTAGTTAGGCTCATTTCTTGGCACCTTTTTTGATAAGCTTCTTCTTTTTTTTTATCTTCCTTTGTGTTTTGCCTCCTATTTCCATAGTTTATTCACCTTTAGGCCAGTAAGGAGCCTGTTGTGAGTCACTGTTCACTGAACATGCAAGGCTATTTTGGTGTATTGTTTTAGATGTTCTTTTTTAATTGAGTTCAGATGTAGGTTAATTTTTTAAATGTGGTAATGTGCCCCTAGTGTCCCACTCACTGAGTCATTCTGGATCCAACTTCTTTTTCTCTTCAGCTGCTCTGGCTATTACGTCTTTCATGAGTACATCTAGGGCCTCTTCAGTTTTCATCCATTCATCTTGTGTGTCTGCTCTTCCTTAGTTTCTTTAAAGGACAGCCCATAATTCTTCATATTCCTGCCTCTTTGCTCTTTGTAACTCACTTAACATTTCCTTAAAAAAATTTATCATTCCTATTGCTGACACATCTAAATCACCAATCAGGCCTGTCAGTAAACCACATGCAAAACAATTCTTAGTTATGAATTTTTAATGAACATTGACCTATTATTTGTTAACTTTGGGTATATTCTATATGCTTTAATCACTGTATATCATTTATCCAATTTAATCCTCCCAACTATCCCAAGAAGCAGGTATTATTTAAAATTCCCATTTTGTAGATGAGGAAGTTGAAGGCCATACATCTTAATTAACATGATTACATTTTACTTAATAGTTTAGATGGACTTGACCTACACAGCCTTCCAATAAATAAAACAATCTATATAGTAACTAGCATTGCTCGTGTCACATAGTAGGTGCCCAAGAAGTATTTGTTCTCCTAGTGATAGGTTCACATTCTCAGATCCATATGATTCGGGTGGACTGGTAGGATTTCTTTATGTTAAGGCACTAAAATGACCACATAGGTATCTGGGAACCTAATTACAAAAGGGAAGCTTCGAACGCATGTAATAAACTGTGGAGACTAGATCAGGATCTCTAGACCATCAGCTGTACTGCTACTTAATCCTGATTCAAAAATCACACATAAACTTCTAAATCTGATTTGGGCTAGAAACCTCCCTCCTTAATATAGCAGATTGAATAAGCTGCTTGCTAAAATCTTTTCTTGACTCAGGTTGGATATCAGCATCCTGCTACCAATACCTTCATGCACAACTTACCTCCTTTACAATTTTTTTTTACTATGAAGAAGATGTATTCAATCTTCAATCTGTATGTTGAATTCTGAGCAGAAACAGCATATCCCAAACTTTTGTAACATAGATTTATTTTCCTTGTTTAGGAAACTAGATATGGCAGAAATATAAATGAGAGCAATGAAAAATTCTGAGCATGGAAGAGTGTGTCTGAGAGCCCTTTCAGAGTGCACAGACCCTGGCTCAGATGATCTAACAGCTTGAAGGGTGCATAGAGATAAGCCTAAAACCTTCACTTTGCAGAGCAGGAACTGGAGGCTTGGAGAAAAGAAGTGATTTGCATGGTGGTCACTCCTGAGAACCCCTGTGAATGTTGTCAGAGGAGCATGGGACTGAGCCATTTCTTTCTTTTATGGGTGTGTGGTTTAGAACAGAGAACATTTATCTGACTCAGTTGTTTTCATAAACAGCTTCACAACAGCGTGTGACTTCATTACAAACTGTGTATTATTCCTATTTGTGATATGAAGACTGTGATACCCTTATTTTTTAAATTTGTCCTGCAGGATGAAGATCTATAAGAGATAGAGGATTTAGCCCCCAAAATGGAGATTCAGTTCAGCTAGTTTTCTGATCATGTGATTGTGAACGACAATCTGCAAGGTGAAAATGCCCAGTTGTCTGCAGTTCAGAAGGCTTAGCAGGCGCCTCAGTGAGGGCCAGGAACATGGATTTTCTCTGATGCTGTCTTAATGAGGCCTCCTGCTTAATGCTGGAGTTTTAACAATTATTCTGATTACAGAGATCTGGAACACCTGCTGCAATCTAAAATAGCAGTATTTTGTCCATTATAATGTATGCAACTTTAAAAGGGCTGTGGTTTATCACATAGTCTTATTTTTTTTAAAGTATTTATTTTATGATTACATAAAGTTGACTCTTTGGCTTTTAGTGAAAAAAATGTTTTCATACATCATATAAAGTAGTGGTAGGAATATGAACAATATTAAGGACCAGGCCATTTCATGTACATGGCAAAAAATTGTGAATGTGTGAAGCTGGAGGTCATAAGACTATGAGGACAAAAGTCTTATTTGAATTGTAAGGAAAAGAGTGGCCCAGGAAGACAAAATGTCTTTTGAAAGTAATGGAAAAAGACTTCTGAGGTCAAGTTTGAGCACATCTCAGGAATTTTCCAGGATAAACTCAACTTTTGTACACCACCATTCTAATTTGGCTGTGGTAAATATAGGCTTCTGATCATCAACTTGTCAAATAGATTTATTTTTAAATCCCTCTTTACTTAAAAGGACATCTGCGTACTATTTTTAGCAGAGCTGTAATATCAGTGACACTCTCATTTCTTGATTGCAACAAAAAAAGGACTGTCAAGGGTTAAATCTTGGTTGGCTAAATTATTGTCATTAAAAATAGAGGCACTGTGCCCTGGCTGGAGTGGCTCAGTGGACTGAGCATCAGCCTGGAAACAAAAGGGTGTCAGGTTCGATCCCCAGTCAGGGCACATGCCTGGGTTGCAGGCCAGGTCCCCAATAGGGGGTGCACAAGAGGCAAACACACATTGATGTATCTCTTCCTCTCTCTCTTCCCCTCTGTCTAAAAATAAGCAAATAAAATCTTTAAAATGTAGAGACACAGTGCAGTAAAGCACCTAGGCATTCTGTGGGAATGAAGAACCTGCTAATTTGTCTTAATAAGGAAAATGTTTCTGATTGAATCTATTATATGGTTCATTAAAAACTCAATCCATAAAATGGCTTGTAAGTTAAAGATGAACATAGAGATAATAGATTTGCATGTGTAAGAAAAACTGTGTACTTGATAAATATGTAGCATTTGACAAAATTATGCTGCAATAAAAAGTGATTTGTAACAGGGAAGCTTGTTTTTGGCAGCTCAGTGTGAAAATAATTTCGCAAAACGTTACTGTAGAATGTCCTCAAACAGAACACTAGCGGCACTTTGAGAATCAGCTGGAAGGTTCAGGAGCAGATAACTTATCTCTAAGTATGTATTATAAATGGATTAAAAAGTTAGGATACCTGCTAGGTCTAGCCATTGGCAAAACTATGAAATGAGCAACATTTGTCTTGGAACTTCCTTTCCTTCTGCTATAGTCATATGCCAGAGTCTTTATGCTACTCTGTACCCCACACTTAGAGGACTCTCAGAGTTCAAGAAATGCCCTAAACTTCCTCTCATTGTGAATGCTTTTCTCCATTGTACTCTGTCTAGGGCACAACAAGTAATAATGAGTTGGTAATTCAAAGCAATCCTAGTTAATGTGTCATCAAACCAATATATTAACCCTGTAAATGGAATGAATGTTTTAGCCAGATAAAAGTGCACACATCTTCTGAAAGTCCTGAACACATGGCACTCAAGCCAGGATTGGTCCTCATTCAGATAGACTGATGGGGCCATGTTTTGGCCAGCTGAGACTTCTGGTACCATTGTGTATGTGAATAGCCCTGCGTTCAAAAGCAGGAACATTCCTTAGGCTTTTAGAAGTGCCTGTAAGCATGGTTAGGTGTGTGTGTAGTAAACTCATTGATTTTTGTGGTATAAGGACTTATACAGTAGGCTGCAGGGTGAACTCTGCTTTGCATGTCAGGAAAGGGAAAGCTGGCCATGTAGTAATCTTGCCCCCATACTGTTTTTGAAACCGGGCAAAGACAGCTCTGGGGCTTAAATAAGCGGGCACAGTGTAACTGTACAAAATATTTTCAAATTAAACTGTCCTTCAATTGAACAAATAAAAAGCAGTTAAGTAGAAACACAGTGAGGTTAATCTTCACCATGCTGAGTGGGTGGATATCTCATTATCATGAGCAGATTTATACATGTAAGTCCAATACATCTGCAGGATGTATTGCAAACTTTTTGCAAAGATTGTATGGTGAATAATAATACAACTAAAATCTTAGGACTGTTTGTTCTGAGCACATAATGAGGTGTAGCTTTTGTCTTCACATCACCAATCCCACAATGGAATCATGGCTTGTATGACATGATTGAATTTTACCCAATTAACTAATATCTAAACAATCTTGAATTTGCCCAAATGTGTATATATGTATATATATATGTAAATTACTGACAAAAATTTAGTATTAAGCACAAACAACCAAAATGATGGTTTTCAAATTCACACCAAGTTTTTTCATGAGATATTTTTTCTTGAGTCTCTTTTCTTTCTTTCCCCCTTCTTTCTTTCCTTCCTTCCTCCCTCCCTCCCTCTCTTTCTCTTTTCTTTCTTTCCTTCCTTCCTTCCTTCCTTCCTTCCTTCCTTCCTTCCTTCCTTCCTTCCTTCCTTCTGTACATCATCTGTATATTGTATTGTATATTTGCCAACCCCCAAGTCAAGTCTCTTTCCATCACAATTTATCACAGCATTTAATTTTTTTACCCAGTAGGATTATTCAAATCAGTAAAAACTTAAACTAGGAAGACTCCCTTCATAGCTGACTCAGTTATGATACAAGTTTTAGAGAGCAGAGAAAAAATATACTTTAGTTCACTGTTAAATGTATTTAATGTATATATAATTGATCATATTTCACATTACTTATATATCTTTTAAAGTAAGGTATTTTTAAAACCAAGCACATTATCTCGAACTACAGTTTTCCTTGGTGATAGTCAAGTATTTAAAGAACTGGACTTGATTGTTATCACTCCCTTCCACTCTTCATTTAAGAAACATTTATTGACTGTCTTCTGTCCATCAAACAATTAGCACCCTTCTCTCCTCTTCAATCCTTTTGATTGGGCTTGCCTTTCCAAAGGATTTCATTCCTTTAGGAGACATGTTTTTCCCTTTAGAGGGATGGCAATGCCTTTTTCTCAGGGGGGAAATACAGACTTATAGAAACTCAAATTTCTCTTCAGTTACAAATGACTATCAATAGAACCATGAGGGGAGACTTCACTTAAATCAGTAGTCTTAAAAATAAGAGTATGTAAAAGTAAATAAACTAAAGTTAATGATTTGCTATTATTGTCTGTTCCTATTCTAACCATTGTTTAGTCAGAGTTATAATAAAAGAACTCCTAGATTTTATAAAGCAGATAACTGTGAAATGGCTTCATTTAGTGAATTCTGTACGGATATCATTAATAAAAAATTCTGCTATGGTGTGTTATAATTCCAAGGCAATGCTTGTTAGTTAATTAATAGATATCACCTATATGTTGAACCTAATGAACAAACCAAACAAATGAGCAAAATAGAACCAGAGACATGAAAACAAGGAACTGACTGACAATGACTAGAGGGGAGGGGGAAAAGAAAGGAAAAAAAGGGAAGGGCCTAGTTAAAAAACAAGTATAAATGATCCATGGACATGGACGAGAGGGTGGGGATTGACTGTGGGAGTGGGAAAGGGGGTGAAGGAGGGGAGTTGTGGTGGGCAAGGGAAAGAAAAGGGAGAAAATTGGGACGACTGTAATAAAACAATAAAAAATTTAAAAAAGAAGTTATAAACCAATTACATTTATAGATATTTAGCTCTTTTACTCTATGATATATTTTTGTCTCAGTATTTTGGATGGGAAAAATAATTCTTGGATTGGGAAAAAACATAACTACTCTGAGAAAAGTACCATGTGAAATTACAAAATAAATTTGTATTGTAAATTTAAATATTAAAATATTCTATAAACTAAAAAGCAATGTTTCTTCAAGAGCCAGTTTGTCTTCTTGAAGATTGCATTCAGAGGGTGGGCAGTGAACAGTGACTTAATGGTGATGAGGAAGGAGGAAAGGTGCACAAAGAATCTATCTTGCTGTGAGATGACTTGGGTAAACCACAGAAAGGACCACATTGAACCATGTGTTCCATGATTGTCTTTTTCTTTTCCTTTCTCTGATATTAGGAGGGAGATAATATCAAAGAGAAAAGGATGTTAGATTTTAGAGAGCCAAGTACAGCCTTTTCATGGGAAAGTTGATCAAAATAAAGTCAAGGGAGTCAAATAAGAAAGCTTTCTGGAAGAAAAGGAACAATAAGGATGTGACTAATATAATTTCTCTGATAAATGGAGTTTTCTGAGAACTTCAGATTTCCTCTCACACATGTGTTTTCAAATTCACAAAACAATATATAAATCTATGTTCAACTGCCCACCACTTAGTTTACCCTGAATATTACTGTCAATGCCCATGCAGCTTCCCCATACTGTCCCTGCACCCCACCCCACCATTATTGTCCTTTTTCTAATTGGAGATAAAGCTAGACCGGATACCAGGATAATACAAGGACTAGATGGTTTACAGCAGCTCAGGGGCAAAAACAATATGCATGTATAGAGTATTTACTTTGTGTCAGGTGTGTTTTAAGAGCATTACAAATATTTAATTTTCCTCAGAGACCTAGGAAGTAGGTACTATAGTTATTCTCATTTTACAGATGAGAAAACTGAGGCACAGAGAGGTTAAAATAGTTGTCCTAAGTCATACAGCAAACAAATGATGGAGCTAGGATTCCAACCCTTCCAGCGTGGCTCTAGGGCTTATGCTACCAAACACTATACTTTGCAAAGTTAACTCTCCTCCTGTACTCACTACCCACCACACACACACAAGTCGATGTTTAGATTGCAGTTAACCTGCTTTTGGGTGAAATTTAGCTTTTATAACCACAGAGATGGCATTTTTAAGTTATCAAAAAAGCTAATGCTACAATCCATAATATTATGTGGGAGTTAGATTAACCATCAAGGGGTTTGCTTTCCCAGTCCATGAAGAAAGAATCGGATGCCAGAATAGTTCAGTTGGGCAACCCCAAGAAATGCATCTTCCTTGAGTATTTTGTTAGCTTCTCCAAGAATACCATTAAAGAAAAATATCAAAGGGAGTATATGATGATGAAGAAAGTATAATACAAAATGCATTCTGCTAAGAACTGAATGTGTAATTTAGATTCTGTATGTGGCAATAGTATTAAAAAACTTTCACAGAGTTGAGAAGTTGCATACACAATCTATACACCAGATGTATTTGAAAATGACAACCAAAGATTCACTTTAACAGTACACATGCAGGCATGCACACTTCATACTCAAAAGAATAGATACAACATGAGGAGCCCTCAAGCTAAAAAATAACCTACATTCCTGAAATCTCAGCAGGTCAAGGTAATTGATATTTAGTTGTGGTTATGGATGTTATCAAATACTGGCACTTCAGAGCATTTTGAGCTTTGACTCTGAATTCTTTTTAACTTGAAGTAAATTTGTATTCAATCTATATGTAAAATTATAAAGCCTAGTGATGTTTTAGGGATTAAAGAAATTCTGTCAAATAAGACCACTAAAAACTTCTTTTTGTGTATATAACACCAACAGAAGCCTTTAGATGTTCCTTCTCTCTCCTGATAACATTTTGCTTTATCTCAGGGGGGAGACTAAACTTCATTGTGAACAATCCTAACTACTTCCCCACTTAATCAATGTCCAGTCACTTTCACTACATTTGTTTTATACACATTTATGAATACTTTTTAAATCAAATTTTTATTTTGAGGTAATTGTATGTTCACATGAGGTTGTAACAAATACTACACAGAGATTCCATATGCCCTTTACTCAGCTGTTACCAATGGTAACAGATTACAAAACTATATGTAGTTCAAACTCATGACATTGATATGATCAAGATGTGCAACCATTTCATTGATATTAGTTGCCCTCATATTGTCCTGTTATGGTTACACCCTCTTTCCTCTGTCTCTACCCCCTCCTTGATTGCAGGCCACTACTACTCTGTCCCTCATTTGGATGATCTAGGCAATTCAAGGATGTCATGTAAATAGGATTATATGTTTGTTTAGTCACTCATGTGTTGAAGGAAATCTGGGTTTTTGAGTATTTTGAAGAAAGCTACTATAAACATCTGCATATAGCTTTTCATGTAAATATATGTTTTCTTTTCTCTAGGATAAATGCACAAGTAGTGCAATTACTGGGCATGGAATTAACATAATTAGTTTTTTAAGAAATTGCAAAATTGTTTTCCACAGTGACTGTACCATTTTAATTCCCACCAGCAATGTATATGGGATCCAGTTTCTTGTTATTCTTATCAGCATTTGGTGTAATCACTATTGTTTATTTTATCATTCTGATAGGCATATAGCAATTTCATGGCAGTTTTAATTTATATTTACCTAATGGCTAATGATGCTGAACTTTTCATGTGCTTATTTGCTGTTTATATATCTCTTTGGCAAATTGGCATGTCTTTGCCTGTGACTTAGTTGGATTGTTTTTCACTGTTGAGTCTTGAATTCATAGATACTAACTCTTTGTCATATATGTGGTTTGCAAATATCTTCTCCCAAACTTTAGCTTTTCTTTTTATTCCCTTAACAAGGTCTTCAA
>PVKM010017846.1:0-25553 GCA_004027735.1 Carollia perspicillata
GCCGTTCTAGAAGGCAGCAGTACTGTGCTGAGGAAGATAAGGTCCCAGCCCTCCTGGAGCGTAGGTTGTAGTGGAGGAGGCACACAACGAGCAGGTCGGTTAAAACATGTCCTGGCCCCAGAGGGGATAGAGCACTGGATGGGGTTAGTGGAATTGCTTTGAATTAAAAAAGAGATTTGTCATAGTAGGCCCTCTAAGGAGGTGACATTTGAATTGAGGAAATGAGCTGTGTGACAGCCAGGGGGAGGGAACAGCAAATGCAAAAGCAGATGCGCATGGAGTGTTTGAGGGGGCGAGAGGAGGGAGGAAGTGAAGATGAAATCAGAGAAGTCACAGTTTTGGGCCGCCCATGCCACCACCACCGCCACCACAAGGAATGGGATGTATTCCACTGTGAGGACAGCCATTAGGGCATTCTGATCAAAGAGTAACAGGAGCTGAAGCGTGTTTGTAAAGATCATTAGAATTGCTGTGAAGATCCTTCTGACCGGCTGGATTTGAATCACATTCATCTGCCACCAATCTTGATCATTGTGCCAAGAAGTACAGCGGGGGAATGGCAATTGTTGTGTGGGAAGGTCCAGAGGAAAGGGAGGCTACATCTGTTTGGACTTTTCAGGGAAATCCAGGTCAGACTGTGCCTGGAACTTAGAGAGCATTTGGGGAGCAAGCAGGGACGATGCTGGACAGTGAGGTTGGACCACTTCTTGGTGGCCTTCTTACCAGACTAAGGAGTGTCAACATTTTCTGGCGGGCAGTGGGAAGACACTGAAGCTTCTAGGCGGGCAAGAAGCATGCAGATAGCGTGTCTGTGGTCTGCGAGGTGAGAGGACTGGCCCTGCTTCCTGAATTGGATAAAGAGACCATCAGATGCCAGGGTGGCCCAGGTGGAAATGAATGAGAGTTGTTGCTCCACTGTAACTCCGTGGGACTATGAAGAAGGAAAGGGGCCTGAGAAACATGGGGTGGCAGAATGCACTGTGTCGGCAGGGCACAGGTGAGACAAAGGGAGAGGCCAAAACCAAGATGGCTAAGTGTTCAGGCTGAGTGACGAGAATATTTTCTGGCCACATGGAATTGTTTGAATTGCATGATCGTGTAAAAATAGAAATAGGCTCATTATTTGGAAAAAAAAAAGGGGGGCCCTGGCTGGTGTAGCTCAGTGGATTGAGCATGGGCCTGTGAAGCAAAGAGTCACCAGTTCGATTCCCAGTCAGGGCACATGCCTGGGTTGCAGGCCAGGCCCCCAGTAGGGGACACATGAAAGGCAAACACACATTGATGTTTCTTTCCCACTCTTTCTCCTTCTCATCCCCTCTCTCTAAAAATAAATAAATAAAATATTTTAAAAAAGAAAACATTAATTCAGTATTTGATAATTTTGTGGTTCATCAGTTGTTTAGGTTGCTTTCTAAATATTATGTAAATAAATCTTCTTTTAATGAGCTTAGTAATCCCCATTATAAAAATGGCACATACTCTTTATATAAAATTTGGAAAATACAGAGAAGTGGCAAGCAGGAAATGCTTTTAATATCACCCCATTTTTTTCTGTCAAATAACTAGTGTAACAGTGGTTACACGCCAGTCTGTGTGTGTGCATAGCTGGTTAGGTCCTCAGGGGAGCTGGGTTTATCTCATTCCTCAGTTTACCTTACTTTTCCATTTTTAGTCAGTGCAAGGCTCCTATTTAGGTTTATCTTAATTTTTAGTAAATAAAGGAATGTTTCTCCCTAATCTATTTGTGGAAACGTGTGTAAAAAGGAGCTTGGAGTGCGTCCTAAAGAAGCACTCCAATGTCAAATGTGACATTTACACATAATATTCACTCCCCTTCAGAGTAGAGAGAAAAGCATACCATGGGAAAGGATGTTGCTCTGGTGTTGGAACAGCGATCTGCTCTCTCAGTGCTAACTGTCTGTACAAGAAAGAGAAGTCAGTGCCTGTCCAGTCCCCGAGACCTCGAGGTCTGTGGATTTCCTGTGTGAAACAGACACACGTTGATACACAGATTTTTACTTTTACGGGTTCAAGTACCCACCTCGGAACTTGAATTCTATAGCTGAGCATTGATGATGGTGTCGCCTTTTGACGTTTGCTTTGTGAACTGGATGAAGGTTTAAGTTGTGTGAACCCACACACCAGATTTCCCATCTCTGACCTTCTGGCGATGTATAGTACACATCACGCTGTTTTTATGTGCTTTGTACACTGACACGTGCACCGGCTCGCAGTGCCCACGGCGTCATGGATGAGGTATGAGACAAATTCACAAGGACTACTGAGTCCTGTGGAGGAAAAGAAATGGCACGGCTACTGCCTCAAGTGGAGAGCGTCACAGAGTGGCCTGGCCACCCTCTCAAGGGGAGAGTGCCTAGGAGCGGCCTGGCAACTCTCTCAATGGAGAGCACGCTGACCCTTGCCAGGATAGGCCTTTATTGGGTTTCTTGTGCAGAAATTCAGGTACAGCTTATTAATCATTCTCAGGCAGTAAGGATCAGATAGTGGATAGTAGACAAAGAATGATTAGGGCTTCTTCTGAGTCAGGGTCTGTCAGCTAAAAGGCTATAAAACTTTGGAAAGTAAACTCATTTCCTGCTCGGGTCTTTATAATGTAACTAAAAGCATTCTTAGCAAAGCAGGCCTCACAGGAATTTACATATCCTTTCTCAGGCCTGATCACCCAGGGAGCCTGCCCTTTCCAGCACAGGGCTGCACCGCCCTCAGTCATTGTTTCAGGCTTAAGCCAGGCAGAGGAGGCAGGGAAGCCATGGAATTATCAGAGACTTCTCGAGAACTCAGGGGAGTCAGCCTTCATCAAAGCTGAGGGGCAAGGGTCTAGCACCCCCTTTCTCCACAGCCCCCCAATCCTCCCCTGGGGCCTCCACGTGATCATGCCTGTCTTTAGGTCATTCCCCCCTTGGGGAATTTTACCTGTCATTGGCTAACTGATCAAGCGTTGGGGGCCAGTTCTGAAAAAAGGAGCAGAAGTGATGCTCCTTCCAGGGAGATAAGCTTTGTCTGCTTAGTGGCTTATGGTCCAAAGGTTGCTCACTCAGCCTTAGCGGGGGTGGGGGGTGGGGTGGGGGGGGTGGGTTTACAGCTCCTGAAACCAGGCAGGGCAGCTCCCAACAGTACACACCACCTCTGTAAACACATGGTCTTCTTTTTATTTCTTTGCAGGAAGTTCAGAAAAAAGTGTCTCTTTTTAATCTGCAAATGGACTTAAGTGGATTAATTCCTGGTTTAGTGTCCACGTTCATGCTTCTGTCCTACAGTGACCACCATGGACGAAAGTTCCCTTTGATTTTGACTTCAGCTGGTGCTCTTGCGACCAGCATCTGGCTCTGTTTGCTTTCCTATTTTGCCTTTCCCATCCAACTTTTGATTGCATCCTCCTTCACTGGGGCCCTTTGTGGCAATTCTACCACATTTTTGGGTGCCTGTTTTGCCTACATAGTTGACCAATGTAAAGAAGAGAAACAAAAAACAATTCGAATAGCCATCACTGACTTCCTACTTGGAATTGTTATTGGATTAACAGGATTGTCTTCTGGCTATTTTATTAGAGAATTAGGTTTTGAGTGGTCTTTTTTCACTGTTACTGTGGTTCATACTGTTAACTTGATTTATATATATTTTTTTCTTGGTGATTCAATGGAGGAGTCTTCGTCTCAGATTGTTTCCATATCATGTAGTGAAGGCTTTAAAAACCTATTTTACCAAACTTACATGCTTTTTAATAGTGCTTCTGGTGAGCGACGGTCTTTGCTCTGTTTGTTACTTTTCACAATGATCACTTATTTTTTCGTGATAATTGGAGTTTCCCCCATTTTTATCCTCTATGAATTGGATTCACCGCTCTGCTGGAATGAAGTTCTTATAGGTTATGGGTCAGCTTTGGGTAGTGTCTCCTTTTTCAGTAGTTTCCTGGGAATATGGTTTTTTTCTTACTGTATGGAAGACGTCTACATGGCCCTCATTGGAATTTTAACCACCATGGTGGGAATGGCTATGACTGCTTTTGCCAGAACAACACTGATGATGCTTTTAGGTAAGTTACACATGCAACCTTAAAACTAACTGTGTATGAGTTTTATGTAAAAATGAATGTAGTGTGTTGGGTGAGAAACTTTAATGTAAGATTTTCTGTTTAATGCATTCTAATTCAATTAAAGGTAATTTGTTAATTCAATTAAAGGTAATTTGTTAACAGCTAGTTTGCCAGGAGCTGAGGACCAATTTGCTTTAAAAAATAATTTACATAATAACCACATTTGGAATAATCACAGTTTTCCAAATTTACATATTTTCCAAAAAATTGTTTTGAGGAACATTCTTCTTGTGAATCACTTCTTTACTATAGCTTTCACCAAACTGAGTGTTTCTCAAAATGCTGCTAAGGCTACTTCCTGTAAAAAATTTTAAGACAGTTATATAAAGTATATAGTACAAATTCGGAAGGAAAATTCATACTCATTGAATACATTTAAGAAAAACCGTCTTTATGGCAAATTGGTCATTGAAAAAATGCTAACACCAAAAGTGTTAAAAATCTGAAAGTGTTAAAAAGTCTGAAAAGTCAAAAACAAAAAACACACAGAAAAAAAAACTACACAAGAGGTTACTACAATAATTAGGGAAATAGCTGATCAGTCCCAGTTGGCACATCTGGACCGAAAACTTCCATGAACTCTTGTTCTTAGTACCAGAATTAAGAATATCAGAGTAAACTAGCCTTAAACTGACCTGTCTTGAGTCTATCTTAACTCATTAAATAGAATCCTACATTTCATTCAGTTTTTAGAGGCCATCACTTAGGATGCTTATAGAAATAGAATATTTAGAGAGAAAGTCTTTTACATTTAAAATTGACTGTTAGTTTTCTGATTTCCAACCGTGTCTCGCAGTCAGGCTGCCCCTCCTCTTCACTATGGTGCCGTTCTCTGTTCTGCGGTCCATGATGTCAAAAGTGGTTCGTTCTTCCGAACAAGGTAAGTTTAATTTGCTTAAGGACTATAATGAATCTGCAACCTGTACCGCTCAAAACCGTGTTTGCTTCTTCAGAGAGTCCACAGCCCTTTATCTGCACAGACTCCTTTTGAATTAAGTGGTCAGTTCTGTGTTAGGGAGAGGCTTCTATTCAGACAAGGGAGCCCCCGCCCAGGGCCACATGCTTTAGGAGGCCTGCTCTGGCCAGGCCCTGCCTTGAGAGGAGAGGAGACCTCAAGGCCAGGCAGATATGCCCTCTGGGAGCCCACAACACCTCTCCCATTTTTAGACTACACTCTGGGTACCTGGGTTCCCATAATTCCCAGCCAAACAGCTCTGGGATCATGTCCACTAATGCCTACATGATCTTCTTCCTTAGATCCTTTCTTCTGAAGGAGGACTATGAGCCCAGTGTGCTCACCTCTAGGCCAAAGGGGTAGCCAAGCAGTGACTTTTTATAGGAGTCCTAGCCTAGCCTTGGAATTGCAGAGCAGGGTGTCCACAGCCATGTGTGAAGGGCCCTTTCTGAGCAGGATGGAGCAAGAGGTGGGACACAAGGTGGGCTGCAGCCTGCAGCTGGAGACAGAAGGCCAGCACGGTCAGGTTCCTACATGGGATTCTCCAAAGTCTGAGAATTCTAAATTTCATGTCTAACCTTCCAAAGCATTACAAAGGTATGTTTCTCAGAGCAAGGAGATAGAACATATCTTAGTTAACAGTTTGTTAGTCAGAATTATAATTTTAAATACTTGGAATATAACATAGAGGCCTCTAACTATATTCTTATGCTGGGCTGATTCAGAGTCCTGGTAAAAGCAGGACCCCACTCAGATAGTTCAGTGAGGAGATGTTAATGAAGGATGTTAGAGAGCAGTGTGGAGGCACCCAGACGGGATGGCCCAAACAGCGAGGGAGCAGAGAAGAAACACCACAACCTTTCCCACCTCGTTCATCCCATTGACCAAGTGCAACAGGCCGTCAGGCCGTCAAGGAAGCCCAATCATGTAATTTGTTGGGTGAGCCTCCCAAGCACAGAGCAGGGCAAGGAGAGAATACAGTTGAAGGGGGAGGACAGGCAATAATCAGCACAAAAGGAAAATGAAAGTTAAATTCCTGGTAGAACTAGTTACTAGCTAAGTATCCAGGCATATGGAGTTGCCCTCCCCTTTGTAACATCTGAATATTGTTGGACTTTGGAGTTTTCCTTGGTTACATGTCTTAGGCTGGTGCAAATGTTCACATTAATTGTTTATGAACAATTCACAGTCATGCTTTTCCATTTATGGCAGTTTAGTCAACAATGGGGAACACTGCATAATTCAATAAATTAAAAAATATATTTCTCGATTCTTTTCCACTCATAAGATAGAGCCATATATTTACACAGCTGTTTATAGATTATGTGATGGTAAGTGGAAAACCACTTAGGAATATAAAAATTTGTAAGTATAGTATGGAAAAATCTACTTGCTTCTTTGAATCATGCAGTGGTTATGACACCAAAAACACAACAATAAAAGAAAAAAATAGCTCAATTAGACTTTAGTCAAATTAAAAACTTTTGTCCACCATCAAGAAAGTGAAAAAACAACCCATGGAATGGGAGAATGTATTTGCAAATAATACGTTTTGATAAGGAACTTGTATCCAGTATATATAAGGATTCATAAAACTCAACGGCAAAAAGACAACTGAAAAATGGGCAAAGTATTTGAATAGATATTTCTCCAAAGAGCTATACAAATGGCCAATAAACACATGAAAAAAATGCTCAACATCATTAGGCATCAAGAAAATGTAAATCAAAACCACTGGATGGCTAAAATGAAAAGGACAGCATTGGTGAGGATGTGGAGAAATTGGAACCCTCATTCACGGCTGATGGGAGTGTAAAGTGCTACAGCCATTTTCCAAGACAGTTTGGTACCTCCTCAGAAAGTTAAATAGTTACCTTATGACTCAGCAGTTCCATTCCTAGGTAGGTACCATGAGAAATGAAAACACATGTCTGCACAAAATTGTGTATATAGATGTTCACAACAGCATTATTTATAATAGCCAAAAAGTGACACCAATGCAAATGTTTGTGAACTGATGAATGAATAAACAAAATGTGGTATGTCTCTGCAATGGAATATTATTTGGCAATGAAAAATAAAGTACTGACACATGCTACAACATGAACCTTGAAGTCGTTACACTAAATGAAAGAAGCTAGTCACAAAAGGCCACCTATTATCATATAAATATGATTCCATTTATATGAAATGTTCAAACAAGGCAAATTAATAGAGACAGAAATTAGATCAGTGTTTTCTGGGGGCTGGGGAGAAAGGGAGTGATGGGTACAGAGTTTCTTTTTGGGGGTGATAAAAATGTCCTAAAATTAGTAGTGATGGTTGCCTGACTCTGTGAACATACTACGAGCCACTGAACTGTACAGTTTGAAAGGGTGAATTTTATGGTTTATGATTAATGTTTCATGCTGTTCAGGGGAAAAAGAAAAATCTATCTGTTTGACTTAGAGCTAAAATAGACTTGTCAGGATACATAGTTTATTTTTGTTCATATTTTATTTAATTTCTAAAGGCTTTTAAAAAGTCATTTCATATTGTTTAATGTAGTCACATTTTAAAAAGTTTAATTTACATTTTGAAATTTCCTATTGTGAATTGTGACAACTTTTAGCTTTATCCTATTGTCATTGGAACTACTGTGCATTATCCTAGGCCACTGTGTATAAGGGATTTGAGCATCTGCAGATGTGGGTACCTTCAGGGGCCCTGGACCCAGTGGTCCGAGGGCACCGAAGAACAATTATAGGTTTCGACTGTAGGGGGAGAGGAGGCCAGTGCCCTTAATCCCCATGCTGTTCAAGGCCAACAGTATTGTGTTTTCAGCATCTCGTGTCAAGTCCAAGGACAACTCTTCGTGTCAGTTTCTTCACCCACAAAATGGGAAACTGACTTCTCATGAATTTTAAAGGTATAGTTTTCCCTCACCAAGCTGCGCCCCCATGTTTGTTCTTTTCAATGAGTAACAGTTCATTCTTGTTTGCTGCTGTGTGACTCAGCCTTTTCTTTTTCTCCCCCTATACCCAACCCCAAAAAGGGACCCTGTTTGCGAGTATTGCTTTCTTAGAAACACTTGGCGGAGTCACCGCAGTTTCTACCTTTAACGGAATTTATTCAGCAACTGTTGTGTGGTACCCAGGCTTTACCTTTCTGCTGTCTGCTGGTCTACTACTAATTCCAGTGATCAGTCTATGGTATGTACCTGGTTTTGATCGTTTTGTGAAAAGAGAGCTGAATTAAATGAATTTCCTAATCTCACCAATAAAATTGTATAGATCTGTTGAAGTGTGGCCTCAGAATGTACTTTTCTCAAGAAATTTGGACATGAAGACATCTTTCAATAATTTTGGAGCTGATGAGAGCTAGGAGAAAGAGTGGGTCAGATGGAGACTCTGAGAAGTTGGCCCAGTTTCTTTAAATATGAACAATTGATTAGATTAGCATCAAAAGTTCAACTGGTTGGAGCATCGCTTGGTACTTCTGTACCAAGGGTTGTCAGTTCAATTCCCAGTCAGGGTGCATACAGGAGGCGACCAATTGATGTTTCATTTTTAAAAGAATATTTTATTGATTATACTGTTACAGTTGTCCCAATTTTTTTCCTACCCTTTACTCTCCTCCTCCCTGTACTCCCCACCCCCACCAGTTCATGTCCATGGGTCGTACATATAAGTTCTCTGGCTTCTCCATTTCCTATGCTATTCTTAACCTCCCCCTGACTATTTTGTGCCTACCTATTCTTCTTATTCCCTGTACCTTTTCCCCCAACTGCCCCCCTCACCCTCCCCACTGATAACCCTCTATGTGATCTCCATTTCTATCATTCTGTTCCTGTTCTAGTTGTTTGCTTAGTTTTTGTTTTTTAGGTTCAGTTGTTGATAGTTGTGGGTTGTTGTCATTTTACTGTTCAGAGTTTTTGATCTTCTATTTCATAGATAAGTTCTTTTAACATTTCATATAAGGTCTTGGTGATGATGAACTCCTTTAATTTGACCTTATCTGGGAAGCACTTTATCTGTCCTTCCATTGTAAATGATAGCTTTGCTGGATAGAGCAATCTTGGATGTAGGTCCTTGCCTTTCATGACTTCAAATACTTCTTTCCATCCCCTTCTTGCCTGAGGTTTCTTTTGAGAAACCAGCTGATAGCCTTATGGGAACTCCTTTACAGGTAACTGTCTCCTTTTCTCTTGCTGCTTTTAAGGTTCTCTCCTTATCTTTAATCTTCGGTGACTTGGTGATGTGCCTTAGTGTGTTCCTCCTTGAGTCCAACTTCTTTGGGACAACCTGAGCTTCCTGGACTTCCTGGAAGCCTATTTCCTTCACCAGATTGGGGAAGTTCTCCTTGATTATTTGTTCTAATAAGTTTTCAACATCTTGCTCTTCCTCTTCTCCTTCTGGCACTCCCATGATTCAGATGTTGGAATGTTTAAGGTTGTCCCAGAGGCTTCTAAGCATCTCATTTTTTTTTGCATTCTTGTTTCTTCATTCTGTTCCAGTTGGATGCTTATTGTTTCCTTTTGTTCCAAATTGTTCATTTGAATCCTGGTTTGCTTCTCTTCACTGTTGGTTCCCTGCATACTTTCCTTTATTTCACTTTGTGTAGCCTTGTTTCTTCCTTCATTTTGCCACTGAGCTCATCCAGTTCTGTGAGCATCCTGATCACCAGTGTTTTGAACTCTGCATCTGATAGGTTGGCTGTCTCCTTATCGCTTAGCTCTTTTTCTGGAGCTTTGATCTCTTCTTTCATTTGGGCCATATCTCTTTGTGTCAGCACACCTGTTACATGTAATGGGTGGAGTCTCAGGTATTTGCCAGGGCAGAGCAACCCTCGTTGCTGCTTTGTGGTGCTGTATGCGAGGCAAGGGTCAGAGAGGGAACAGTGCTGCTTGCTCTGTTCTTGTCCCACTTTCCGTCACTTTCCTCACTTCCCACAAGAGGTTTTTGTGCCCTTTAGGTGCTAATTTTGGGGGAGGTGGGTTTGTGCTTGTTTTAGGACCCTGTGGGTCTCTCCAATGTACTCTCCTGTGAGGCTGGGAGTTTCTCCTCTCTCCAAAATCCCCACAGATCTTTTCTTCAAAATGTGGTTTTGAATCCTTAGTTGCCTACACTGAAACTCAGGGTTTCAAGGTCCATCTAGTTCCCCCGCTTTTCCCCAGACTGTCTGTGAGCGAATGTGGGATTGCGGACATGGTCCTCCAGCTGCCTCCTCACCTCGTCCTCTCCACGCTGCTGCCCATCTCTGCCCCTCCTCCCTCTGGTTGAATGTTTCCTCAGTTCCTTGCTTGTTGGATTTCTATGCAGATATTTTTCTGCATAGATTGTGGTTGTTCTTTGTTTTTAAATTGGTTGTTTTCCCCTTTTGGTTGCGTGAGGAAGGGATGCCTTTCTGCATCTGCCTCCATCTTGGCCCCTCCTCCTGCCTCCCACTTCCCCACTTCCTCTCTCTCTCTACTCGATAAATATCCTCGGGTGAGGATTTTCAAAAATTAAATAAGTAAAACTAGCATCTTAAAAAAATATATATATATATATATGCACACACACACACACACACACACACACACACACACACATATATATATATCCAAACTATGGTTTCCTAGAGTGTACTATCCTCTGATGGCCAAAAGACTACTATAAGAAAACATACCTTAATATGGATTCTTAGATGAATGAAAAGAGCAAATAGCAGGCAATGACTATTAGGAATTCTCTTTCCAGAGTTGTCTTGTTTAGTGACTCCCTTTTTAGTTGTCAATATCCAAATAAATACAAAGTACAAAATGCTTTTGATGAATAGTACATGGAATGAAAAGAGAGCAGAAGCATGAACATAAGAGAAATGTTTATTTCTCCCTTTGCCTTTCAATGAACAAAAAGCATAAGTTATTAGGACAGTGGTTGCTGAAGTGCCCAAGCAGCATATATGACACATTCTTGGGGCCAGCGCCGTGAGCTGAGAGCTTATTCCCCTGTCTCTGCTGGCAGTGGCCCACTCCCCGCATGACAGCACAGCCCTGATGCCTCAGGAGAAGAAGGTGGGCATGGTCTTCAGGCTGCCTTCTCCTCAGCACTGTAGGAAGTGGCTGTGAGTCGGGAGGACAGTACCTACCTGCACAGGCTGTAGGCATTCTCCCAGGACTGTGAACTGCTTAGAGCAGGGGTGTCAAACTCATTTTCACCAGGGGCCACATCAGCCTCACAGTTGCCTGCAACAGGCTGAATGTACTTTCAACTCCTTAACAGTTAAGGAGTAGTTACATTTATACAGTCCTAAAATTATTTCAGCCCATTGAAGGCAACCGTGAGGCTGATGTGGCCCCCAGTGAAAATGAGTTTGATACCCCTGCCTTTAGAGGGTAAGACCATGCCTCATTTATAGTGGGATCTCTGTACATATTATCCCAATTGAGTTCTGATACCTCAATCAATGTAAGACACAGTGCAATACTATTTATAGCTCCTCTATAATTTTTATGACAACTAATTTTTACTAGGCGCCTTTTTTTGCAAAGAGAGTATTCACCTATCGAACTGGTACACCTCTGCTAGTGAGCACACGATCAGACAATCAACCTGTACACAGCTGGAGGTGACATTATTCGGCACTCTCATTTTTGGAAAGCAGTTCATAAGTATGTATGAAAGGCTTTTAAAATGTTCATAGTATTTGATCCAGTGATTCCTTTTAGAAACCTATCCTAAGGAAATGACCAGTAGGATCAATATTTATATATAAAGAAGTTTCTTATGGTAAAAATGATTTAAATGACAAAAATGTCCAACAATGGTAAAATAAAATGGTGTGTCCATATCATGAAAAATGACTTTAATAAGAATTGCCTACATGGGGAATAGAATAATGGGTACTTTTAATTTTAGTCTTCAGATATGTAAAAATATTCTGTTATGAACACATTGCTTTAATAACTGGAAAAATTAGTGCTGCTGGATAAAAGGTAGTTATCCTTCTAATAATGTTTCTAATATTGTAAATGCCGTTGGTCTTCTGAGATCTTTTTAACCCTGAAATGTTCAGTATTTTCAAAATTGAAATTACATGCTGTTAAATTATTTCCAAATGGCTTCTTGTCCTAGTTTCCATTATAGCTGGTGAGCATGAACTTCAGTCACGGCTTCAGTCATAAATATTCTTTGCAGGCCACACAGAGTAGACAGTGGGCCAAGTGGATGTTCTAGGGATCATGTAGTTTTTACAATCTTTCCAGAATGCTATGGCTAATGAGCCAGTTGGACTCAAAATACCAGTATGTCCCTTGGATGAATATCTATTTTTTTATTGTTGTTCAAATACAGTTTTCTACCTTTTCCCCCCGACTCCACCCTACCACCACAGCCCCACCCACCTCCCTCCCCTGTTTCCACCCACCCTTGTTATTGTCCTTATGTCCTTTATAATCATTCCTACAAACCCTTCACCCTTTTCCCCCTATAATCCCCTCCCCTCTCCCCTCTGCTCACTGGCTCTCAATTTCAGTATCTTTGGTTATATTTTGCTTACTTCTTTGTTTTGTTGATTAAGTTCCTGTTAAAGGTGAGACCATATGGTATTTGTGCCTCACCACCTGGCTTATTTCACTTAGCATAATGCTGTCCAGTTCCATCCATGCTGTTGCAAAGGGTAGGAGCTCCTTCCTTCTTTCTGCTGCATAGAATTCCATTGTATAAACATACCATAGTTTTTTGATCCATTCATTTGCTGATGGGCAATTAGGTTGCTTCCAGCACTTGCCTATTGTAAATTGTGCTGCTATGAACATTGGAGTGCATAGGTCCTTTTGGATTGGTGTTTCAGGGTTCTTAGGGGTATAATCCCAGCAGTGGAATTGCTAGGTCAAAAGGCAGTTCCATTTTTTGTATTTTGAAGAAATTCCATGCTGTTTTCCATAGTGGTTGCACCAGTCTGCAATCCCACCAACAGTGCACTAGGATTCCCTTTCCTCCTCATCCTCTCCAACACTTGTTGTTTATTGATTTGTTTATGGTGGCCATTCTCAATGGTGTGAGGTGGTATCTCATTGTGGTTTTAATTTGCATCTCTCTGGTGGCTAGTGATACTGAGCCATATGTCTCTGGGCCCCCTGTATGTCCTCCTTGAAGAAGTGTCTGTTCAAGGACTTAGCCCATTTTTTAATTGGGTTGTTGTCTTCTTAGAGTGCAGTCATGTGAGTTCTTTATATATTTTGGAGATAGAACCCTTGTCTGAAGTATTATTGGCAAATATGTTTTCCCACATGGTTGGTTCTCTTTTCAGCTTAATATGGTTTTCTTTAGCTGTGCAGAAGCTTTTTATTTCGATGAGATCCCATTTGTTTATTCTTTCCTTTATGTCCTTTGCTCTAGGGGACATCTCAGTAAAAATGTTACTGCATGGAATATTCCTGCCTATGTTCTCCTCTAGGATTTTAATGGTGTCATGATTTATATTTAAATCTTTTATCCACCTTGAATTTATTTTTGTATATGGTGTAAGTTGGTGCTCAAGTTTCATTTTTTTGCATGTAGCTATACAACTCTCCCAACACCATTTGTTGAAGAGGCTATTTTTAATCCATTTTGTACTGCTGTCCCCTTTGTTAAATATTAATTGACCATAGAGACTCGGGTTTATTTCTGGGCTTTCTGTTCTGTTCCATTGGTCTATGTTTTTATGCCATTACTAGGCTGTTTTGATTACAGTGGCCTTGTAATACAGTTTAATATTGGGTATTGTGATCCCTACTACTTTGCTCTTCTTTCTCAAAATTTCAGCAGCTATTTGGGGTCATTTATGGTTCCATATACATTTTTGAAGTGTTTGTTCTATATCTGTGAAATATGCCATTGGTACTTTAATAGGTATTGCATTGAATATATAAATTGCTTTGAGTAGTATGGACATTTTGATGATGTTAATTCTTCTGACCCATGAACATGGTATATGTTTCCATTTGTTTGTGTCTTCCTTAATTTCTTTCTTCAGTGATGTGTAGTTTTCTGAGTATAGGTCATTTACCTCCTTGGTTAGGTTTATTCCTAGGTATTTTATTTTTCTTGTTGCTATATCACATGTGACTTTTTTTCTGATTTCTGCTTCTGATGTTTCATTGTTGGTATACAAAAATGCCTTTGATATCTGAATATTGACTTTGTATCCTGCTGTTTTGAAATAAATAAATTCATTTATTAGGTCAAGCAGTTTTTTGGTGGTCTATAGGATTTCTATGTACACTATCATGCCATCTGCAAAAAATGAGTTTTGTTTCCTCCTTTCCAATACTTTCCAAAAAGATGCCTTTCCAAAAGAATGCCTTTTATTTCCTTTTCTTGTCTAATTGCTGTGGCTAGGACTTCCAATACTATATTGAATAGAAATGGTGAAAGTGGACAACCTTGTCTTGATCCTGATCTTAGTGGAAAAGAGTTTAGTTTTTGCCCATTGAATATGATGTTGGCTATAGGTCTCTTGTATATGGCCTTTATTATGTTGAGGAATGCTCCCTCTATTCCCACTTTGCTGAGTGTTTTTATCATAAATGGGTGCTGTACCTTACCAAATGCTTTTTCCACATCTATTGATAGGATCATGTGATTTTTGTCCTTGCTTTTGTTTATGTGATGTATTACATTTATTGATTTGTGAATATTGTGCCATCCTTGCATCCCTGGGATGAACTCCACTTGGTCATGGTGTGTGATCTTTTTAATGTATTCCTGGATGCGGTTTGCCAATATTTTATTGAGGATTTTAGCCTCTCTGTTCATCAGCAATATTGGCCTGAAGTTTTTGTTCTTTGTTGTGTCTTTATCTGTTTTTGAAATTAGGATGATACTGGCTTCCTAAACAGAGTTTGGGAGTCTTCCATCTTCTTGGATTTTTTGGAATAATCTGTGAAGGATTGGGGTTAACTCTTCCTTAAATGCCTTGTAGAATTCTCCTGTGAAACTGTCTGGTCCAGAGCTTTTGTGTATGGGGAGTTTTTTTATTACTGCTTCTATTTCATCTGCTGTTACTGGTCTGTTCAGGCTTTCTGCTTCTTCAATGAGTTTTGGAAGATTATATTTTCCTAGAAATTTGTCCATTTCACCTAGGTTGTCAAATTTCTTGATATATAGTTCTTTGTAGTAATTTCTTACAATCCTTTGTATTCCTGTGGTATCAGTTGTAATCTCTCCTCTTTCAATTCTGATTGTGTTTATTTGGGTCCTCTCTCTCTCTCTTTTTTCCCTTTTTTGATGAGCCTGTTTAGAGGCTTGTCAATTTTGTTTATCTTTTTAAAGAAGCAGCTCCTGGATTTATTGATCCTTAGAATTGTGCTTTTAGTCTCTATGTCATTTAATTCTGCTCTGATCTTTGTTATTTCCTTCTTTCTACTAGCTCTGGGCTGTCTTTGTTGTTCTTCCAGTTCTTGTAGGTGTAGGGTTAGGTTGTTTACTTGAAATGTTTCTATTTTTTTTAGGTAGGCCTGTATCACTATGAACTTCCCTCTCAGGACTGCCTTTGCTGTGTCCCATAAGTTTCAGACTGTTGCAAGTTCATTTTCATTTGTTTCCAGAAACTTTTTGATTTCTTCCTTGATCTCATTGTTGATTGATTCATTGTTTAATAGCATGCTATTCAATCTCCGTGAGTTTGAGTGTTTTTGAGTTTTTTCCTTGAGGTTGGTTTCTATTTTCACTCCCTGTGGTCAGAAAAAATGTTTGATATGATTTCAATTTTCTTGAATTTGTTAAGGCTTGTTTCATGTCCCATCATGTGGTCTATTTTTTAAAATGTCCCATGTGCATTTGAAAAGAATGTGTATTTTGCTTCTTTGGGATGAATGACTCTATATATATGTAAGTTAAGTTCATTTGATCCTGGACATTGTTCAATGACTCAATATCTTTGTTGATATTTTGTTTGGAAGATCTACCGATTTTTGACCATGGGGTAAGAAATCCCCTACTATAATTGTGTTGCTGTCAATATCTTTCTTGAAGTCCTGCAAGAATTTCCTTATGTATTTGGGTGCTCCTATGTTGGGTGCATATATATTTACAATTTATGTCTTCTTGATGGATTCTTCTCTTGAGTATTATGAAGTGACCTTCTGGGTTTCTCTTTATGGCCCTTTTTCTGAAGTCCATTTTGTCTGATATGAACATTGCTATCCCAGCTTTTTTTCCTCTCTGTTTGCTTGGAAAATTTGTTTCCAGCCCTTCACTTTCAGTCTGTGTAGGTCTTTTGTCCTGAGGTGGGTCTCTTGTAGGCAGCAGGAGACTCTTGTATCTTGTATGTGTGAGTCATGCTTTCTTATCCATTCAGCTATTCTATGTCTTTTGATTAGAACATTTAATCCGTTTATGTTTGAGGTTATTATTGGTAGGTACTTATGCATTGCCATTTTTTCGTACCTGTGTTCCTCTCTCTCACACACTTTTCCTTCCTTCCTTAAAGCAGTCCCTTTAGCATCTCTTGCAGAGCTTATTTGGTGGAGGTATATTCTTTTAGACTTCTTTTGTCTGGGAAGCTCTTTATTTGGCCTTCCCTCTTGATTGAGAGCCTTGCTAGGTAAAGTAGCCTTGGTTGCAGGCCTCTGGTTCTCATTACTTGGAATATTTCTTGCCATTCTCTTCTGGCTTAGAGCATTTCCATGGAGAAGTCTGCTGCTAGACTTATTGGGGCTCCCTTGTATGTTACTTCCTGTTTCTCCCTTGCTGCCTTTAAGATTCTCTCTCTGTCTTGGAATTTTGCCATTTTAATTATGATGTTTCTCAAAGTGGGCCTCTTTGGGTTCTTCTTGATTAGGACTCTCTGTGTTTCCTGGATTTGTGTGACTTTTTCTCTCATCCAGTTAGGGAAGTTTTCCATCATTACTTTTCAAACAGGTTTTCTATCCCTTGCTCTTCTTCTGGTAACCCTATTATATGAATATTATTACATTTCATGTTTTCCTGCATTTCCTTTAACCCCTCTTCATTCATTCTGAGCCTCTTTTCCTTTTCTTGCTCCTTCTGGGTGTTGTTTTTTTTTTCCACCTTGTCCTTGAGCTGATCCGATCCTCTGCTTCTTTGCTCCTGCTTTTGATTCCCTATACTGTGTTCTTCAGTTCAGAGATTGTATTCTTCATTTCCTCTTGGCCCTTGTTGATAGTTTCTATTTCCTTTTTCATGTTGATATAGTTTGCAGTGAGTTTGTTGTTGTTTCCCTGTAGTTTTTGGTAATTCTCTGTGAGCTCATTGAGCTTCCTGATAGCTAGTTCTTTGAATTCAATAGCTGATAGCTGACTTGCCTCTATTTCATTTAGCATTCTTTCTGAGGCTTCCTCCTTTCTTTTCATTTAGGGTTTGTTTCTTTGTCTTCCTATTGTTTGTGAGACTCTTCTTGTTAGCCTCTGCTCCTTAAATTGATCTGTTTAAAACTGACTAAATTGAAACTGACTCCCTGGGTTTCTGCTGTGAACTTCTGTGGTAAAATACCTGTGAGATTCAGTGGTGCAGTCCTTGATCTCCTGAGCTCACTGGTCTTGGGTTGTCATTTATGTTGGCTCTGTGTATGTCTTTGGGTTTTGATTGTTGTTGGGTCTTTCTTTGGTAGGTCCTTCCCTCCAGCTGGTTAACTGAGGATCATTCTGTCCACCACATCTTGTATTTTGTTGTGCAGGTGTGGACAGCTTGTGTCGAAGCTGATTCTCCTGTGTGTACAAGGTTTTGAGGCTTCTCTCTTGCTCTTGTTCAGTTTTATGTTCTGGGTAATTTCTCCACCATTTAGTTGTATTTCCAGATTGGTACTGGATTGAGGTTAGTGTGTATTCCACTCCCTCCTTCACCCTCTTCCATTGTTATCTGTTGGTGGTTCCTTTGTTGGTGGGTTTCCTCGTCCAGCACCTTTATTGGTGCTCACAGCTCCCACCTACTCTGTAAGTATGGTTTCTGTAGTTCAGCTCCATCCTATGAATATACTTCATAACTTTTCACAAGCCATATTTACAAAAAGACGCAATACAGACTGCTTATTTATGTGTTGTCTTAGCCACAATTTTAACATCTCTTATTTGCTCATACAGTGTTGTCAAGTGCTGCAGCTGGGACAAGAGAAGCAACATACTTCTTATCCAAGAAGAATCCAGTGAAGACACTTCAGACCCATGATTGCGGTTACAAAACAATGTATACACCATGTGCTCCAACTTCTGAGACACACAGCCTGGCTCCCCAGTCAGTACTTCAGGAAAAATCGATGCTGCATGTCCTCCTTCTAGACTGAACAGCGGCAGAAGGAGCCCGGCCCCAGCTCCTGCGGGACCACACAGTTCAAGCACTGTGAATACCATGTAATGTGTTTCCGGTACAGAGAACAAATCTCAAAATGCTTCACCCTCTGAGATTTATAAGAAAACCCCTGAAACTTAATAGTATCAGGAGAGATTAAGACACCTGATACAATGAAATACAATAACCTCCCTGGCATACTCCAGTCTCTCACACTGAGACTAAGGAAAATGCCTTACTTCAGTTTCTCCTATAAAATAAGTTTCTCACCTCCTTCCAGGATTTTGAAAGACAACTGTAAAAAATTATGACAAATTGTTCACCAATAGGAAATAACAGAAGTTTCAAATATTCATCATTTTACCTCTTAGGTAATGTTTTGTTTTATAGAACCCATCAAGGTGCTATTGACACTGAAAGCTTTTAATAGATGCAAAATCCTTAAAACGGAAGTACATTAAAGAGTAGGTATTTTCACTTTTCCTGATGTGTTTCATCAGTGACCAGCATGATATTTCTACATGTAACAAAGGGGTAAAAGGGAAAAAATCAGACTATAAATAAAACTGTTTCCAGAGATATGTGAAAACTGAGTAAACACCAGTTGGGAAGTACAGTAAGATTACAGCACCAGTGTTCGTTCTGTATTCTGTCAAAGGGGATCCATTTCTCACTGCCTACAGCCATCCTGGGATGTACCCTGGTCCCCACAAACACCACATTCTTCCATCTTTTTCACACTATCCATTTGCCCTTCCTCCCTGGCAACACTGAAACTTCTAAGTCTCAACCCAACTATTGCTTCCTCTGCGTAGCATTGACATTTGTCCCTGCTCCTACCCTGCCCCTGCCACTGTCCCTGCAGAGCCCCCGCAGCTCTGTGCCTCCTTCCGTCGTTCCATTTTCTATGGCTTTGTAATGTTCGTTTCCCCTACTGGACAAGGGACACTGCAAGGAGAGAGACAATCTGATTCCTCATTACATCCTCAATAAATGTTTCTTGAGCCAAATAAAAAAATTTGTTTTTACTTGTAAAAATAATTTAAAGCTAGGTGTTCAATGCATCAGGAGAGTAACTACTGATACGCTGTACTTGTTAAGCCAGTCTTGCAAATAAATTGAAAAATATGGTAGCCCATACGCTTTTTAAATTGGTTGATAGTATTTTCACAGGTCTTTCAATAGCCGATTAACTTCTTTTTAATCTCTTGAAAGCAGATAGAGTCTTCTGTTGGATAGCATGGCTTATGGCTTTTTTCCTATAGGGAAATCAGTGGTTGATTGCTAAACTAGCAAACAGCACTCATTAAAAATATTAGGAGTACTTATTTCCAAGCCCATTCCTTTTAGGTTTGGGAGCCCAGGTGGGAACTGAGTGATATTCAGACTTACCTATTTTTGTTTTCCATCCTGTGCAATGCTTTCCCAAACCAAAAGAACAAGTACTTTCTTGCTAACAAAATGCACTATGTATCAACTAATTTTATCCTCTTAATAACCCTGTAGCACAGAGCTGCCTTTCCCTCTCTTTACAGACAAGTAGGGAAGTCTGAGAGATGTGACTGACCACTAAGCAGTAACACTGCACAGGGATGGACTTGGCCCTGCTGAGGGTTTTCAGAGCTAAGCAGACACCTGACAGGTTATAAATCCAACATCAAGAATTGTGTCAGGCAGAATATGAGGTGCTCCCCTAAGAAAACCCCACTAGCACGATCTTTACCCAGTGAAACTGCCTACAATATTGCCCTTTCGAGGTTAGACAAGATGGTCTGCAATAAACTCCCTTCCAGCTCAGCCTTGCGTGATTTTGCACATTTCTGAACTGAGGAGAGCACAGCCAATACTGTGAATACATTGAAGGATTGACAGATGACTCTCAACTGAGGAACAACTATCTGAGACGTAATAGAGTTTATCAGGGGACTGACTGAGGTGGCCCCAGGGTAGAAATAGAGCCTGTGTGAGCTTACCCATCTCCAAAGAGGCTACTAGAGAGATGATTAGTCAATGTGGTACTGAAGAAACCAGAGAAATACACCAGTTGATGGGGGTATACAGTCAAGACAGAACAGGATGAGGGGATTATCATCTAATCTCCTATAATTTAATGTGCTTATGTGATTATCAGAAGAAATAATATTAATGGAATGACTTGTTCTTAAGTCCATAAAAATATGAAAAGGAAAAACATGTTCCTTTTTATGCAGCACTGTACATGGGGGGATTAGATATAGCATATCTAATAGAAATGAATATTGTCACTGCTAGAGAGGATATATTTCTGCAAAGCTCCCACTATTCAAAGGATCACTGGAACCTGCATTGTATTGCCTCAAGAAATCCCTTTTCTCCTCTGTTATGCTCACTAAATAATCATCTGGTTACTCAATCATATCCAAAATGCCTGCTAATAAGAATAGGGTGCTCTAGGCTCAGTCCTCTTTAAAAATGCCTGCATATCAGAACCACCTGAGGAACTTAAAAAAGCCCCTAGAGGTTCTAATTCAGTCACTCTGGAGTGAGGTCTTGGAAGATAGTCTAAAAACCTCCCCAGATGACAAACAGATCCAGATCCAGACATGGAAACCACTGCCCCAGATGAGTGCCTGTCAGCCCTAGGTGCACATAAGAATAATTACAGTGGAGTGGAAAGTAAAACAAACACAAACATGAAGCCAGTGGTTCTCAGCCTTGGCTGCTAGGTCCCAGTCCAGGCCAACTAGGTAAGAATTTCTGGGAGGGGGAGGCAGACTTTTTTTCCCCGAATGTTCTTCAGGTAGGTGATTCCAGGATGTGGCCAGGGTTGAGACTCAGTACTTCAGATGAGCCAGAGAGTAAATAGTTTAGGCTTTGTGAGTCAGGTCGCACAGTCTGGCACAACCACGTAACTGCCATCGTGGCACAAAGCAACCACAGACCAAGGGGGAAAAACCCACACGATTACATCAACAAGCGCAGAAATATATATTTAACAAAATTCAACATTTACTCATGATAAAAATGCTCCAGAAAGTAGGATCGACCTGATAAAAGGCATCTATAAAAACATCAGAACAACAAAAAACCCATACAGCTAGCATGGTACTTAATGGTAAAAAGGACTAGATATTTTTTCCTTAAAATTGAAAATAAGGCAGGACATCAACTGATTATATGTAAATTATACCTAAATAAGCCTTAAATTTAAGACTATATTGTTGCTTTGAAGCCAGCACTAATCCATGTTTAAGAGCCTTGGTAAAGGTATAGTATCTAGCTTATCTTGGGAAAGACACAGGTGGTCAGTTAATAGAAATTTACATAGGCAAAACTTCCAATCCAAAATTCCTGTGTTTGAAGGTATTTTATTTCCTCTCTTTATACCAGCAGTTTTGAGTGTGGCCCCTGGATTAGCAGAATCGCCATCAGTGAGGACTTGTTAGCAATGCAAATTTTCAGGTTTGACTCTAACCTCCTGCACCACTAACTCTGGGGGTGGGGCTTGCAATCTGTCTTCTAAATCCCTCCCATGATTCTGATGCACATGAAAGTCTGAGAACCACTGCTCTATACTGTACTAAAGACTGTGGCATCTTGGCTGCACTTACTGTAGGCCTTTGCTGAATCCACTTTTGCAAACTATTAGAGTCACATTCAGCTTCTTGATTTCAATGAATCTAGAATTACCTTGTGTGAGGGCATCATATTAATATC
This sequence comes from Carollia perspicillata, assembly GCA_004027735.1. Taxonomy (NCBI): domain Eukaryota; kingdom Metazoa; phylum Chordata; class Mammalia; order Chiroptera; family Phyllostomidae; genus Carollia; species Carollia perspicillata. Next base: position 22,019 of record PVKM010017846.1, read on the forward strand.
CTAAAAGAGCACTCAAAATCTGTCCCTTCACATGTTCCAGAAGTTCTTGGAGATATAAATTGGCAAAGTCCCCAAATTCTTTCTACATGTTAGGTTTTTTTGGGTTTGGTCTCCAGAAAAGGCATGCTGGGCTCTTCACACTAGTTAGGTTTGGAAATAAAGAGGGCAGTGGCCAGAGGGGAACTGGTTTTCCCTGATAAACTTGACCCCCTCTGGTGAAAAAGTCTTTAGAAAAACCAGCCTTCTCCGAGTGAAGAAACTGCATCCTTTTGCCATCGTATTCCCACTTAATTCAATTCTCAGGGTCCTAATAAGAATTCCGATTTTCTTTTTTTTTAACAACAGAGCGAGTGTCTAACATTTTTTATTGTTTTAAAGATTTTACTCATTTATTTTTTGTGAGAGAGGGGAAGAGATTGAGAAAGCGAGGGAGAAACATTGATGTGCGTGAAATACATCAATCAGTTGCCTCTCGTATACCCCCAGCTGGGGACCTGACCAGAAACCAAGGCATGTGCCCCAAATGGGAATGGAACTGGCAACCTTTTGGTTCACAGGCCACTCAGTCCACTGAGCCACACCAGCCAGGGCCCAATTTTCATACATTGGATCTGGTTGGGCAGGGACTTCAACAGCAGTACTAATTCCGGAGACTCAGATTTGTTTTTACAGAGTACTATTATTTGTAAGAAACGACATTCTTTAGGCTTCTGTAGGCCGGTTTGAGGATTTGAACTTGTTCTTTCCTTGCCTTAAGGCAGAAGCAGCCACCCCCCCATTCCGACTCTTTCATATCCTGGTTGCTCAGAACTTCGCTATGAACTGGGCACGTGACTCCATATGACCAGGTGGGAGAACCGTTTTACAGCTGTCTGCCAAACACAACCAGCCTTCCCATCTGGTTTCACGGCCTAGTCTGCCTCAGTCAGACCTAACTAATCCCGGATTCCCACAATTTTCTGGGGATGTGGTGCCTGTAACACCAACTGTCAACGCCAATCACCGTTATCATTGAGAGATCCTGACTGCAAGCACTGGTTCAAACAAAAAAGCTGAAGAAAAAAAAGACACACTTATTGGACCATCGGAAATCTGAATACTGACTGGACATTTAATTATAAGGAATTATTAAGGTAGTCAATTATTGAGGTTATGTTAGCATTGTAAGCTGAATATTTACACATAGAAATAATGTCCAGAATTCCTTTCAAAATGATATTGAAGGCAAAGTGGGTAAAAAGTGTAGATGAAATAAGATTGGCCGTGAGTGAGTAAATTCTGGGAGCTAGATGGTGGGAACGTGAGATTATATTGAATTTCTCTACTTTCAGATGTTTGAAATTTTCCATAATTAAAAGTTTATACACAACAATGTGCCACTTCTTTTGCCCCTCCAGTTCCCGTCTTCTGTTAAATTTTCATAGTCGAGTGCCTGCTCGCCGCCCACGGCGAGGAATGGAGCCAGGCTGTGGCTGCCCTTGCCCTTGCTTGTCCTGATCTCTAACTTTCTCTCACCATTGAGCAAAACATCGGTAGTATTAAGGCCAGTAGTGCTTCCCCTACAGCTAACCTAGTATTGCTTTGGTGATAACACCTCTGGTAACTATAACTATGGTACCTATGATAACTAACGTGTCATAAGTATATTCAATATTCTGTGAAATAGCATTAATTTTTATTATTACCATTAATGCCAAAAGTTAAATTCAGCACTTTCACTCCAATGTAATTTTGTCTTTTTTTGAAAGATATTATGTATTTACTTTTAGAGAGGGGGAAAGGAGGAAGAAAAAGAGGGAAACATCAATGTGTGGTTGCCTCTCACACACCCCCTAATGGCGACCTGGCCTGCAACCCCAGCATGTGCCCTGACTGGGAATCAAACCTGCAACCCTTTGGTTTAGAGGCCAGCACTCAATTCACTGAGCCACACCATCCAGGGCATAATTTTATTTTCAAATTGAAGGTCTATGTATTCATTAAAACAACTAGGTTTAGGGTATCAAGAAAAGCAATGGCAAAAATGAATTTTAAAGCATTAAGAATATGAGTCCATAGGATACCTTAAAAAAAGAAATGGGGGGAAACCTGGCTTTATAAAAACGTGTCAGCCAATAAATGTAGACGGAATAACGAAATATCACATTTTTTTCAGCCCTCTTCTGCTCCCAAAGACCATGTTATAAATGATTGAGGTGAAGACTTTTTATGGATGCTAAAACCTCTGGGTGAAAGGTTCTTGGGGAACAGGACATACACAAGGTCTCAAGTTACTTCAGATTACATACTAATGACCAGAGGGAAACCGTACTTGACAACGGAGCGCTCCGGTGGCCACCGCCCGTTCACCGGGATCACGCTCCCCAACGCCAAACGGGACGCACCTGTGGCTCCCGCTGTGCTGCAGTAAGAAGTCCATGGCAGCGCCTCTGTAGGCTTCTCGCCAAAAATATGAATCAGGATCAACTCAGGAGGAAATCAGACAAGATGCTGATAATTGCGAGACTACATGAAGGTTATTTTGGGTGTTCTTTCAGGTTTGAAATTTTTCATAATAAAAGTTGGTGAAAATGTAGTGTGGTTTGTTTTACAAGATTTCTATGTAATACAAAAAACAAAAAGGGTGGGTGAAGTCTTGAGTGAAAATCAATCTATCTGTCGAAAAGGAAGCCTAGCCGAAGATAAAGCAGAATTCCACCTGGGCCTTCAATGACCCGAAGCCATACATACCCTCTAAGTAACCTCTATTTTCTCACGGAGATGAACAACATAGCTTTTTCTGCCTCCACAAGGTCAGGACACTAAACAGAGTACAACTGACAAGGCCCATCTACTTGCTCCAGAAATAAATTCAAGATCTGGAAGCAACCTCTAAATTTTCAAAACTTGATTTTTATCCTTAAAAGAAAAAAAAAACATTTTAGAGATGTTTCTCTTTTTCTCAATTGGGGGAAAAAAACCCTGCTGAAAAACTTATAGGAAAATAAATTAACAGCATGTTCTCATTCTTTTTTAAAAAAGATTTTATTTTTAGGGAAAAGGAAGGGATGAAGAGAGTAAGAGAAACATTGATCGGTTGCCTCTCGTATGTGCCCCAAATGGGGATCAAACTCGAAACCCAGGCACGTGCATGGACTGGGAATTGAAACAGCAACCTTTCACTTTGGGGGCAAAACCCCAACAACTGGGCCACACTGGTCAGGGCTATTCTCACTCTTTAATATGATTTAAGGATCTATAGGAAAAACTGAAAGTACAGATTTTTAATTAAGCATCTGTTGTTATGTGAAGGAATCTGAATTTCAACTTTGAAATCACTAACTAAATACATTCAAGAATTACTATGAGGATCTGTATGCCAAGAAATTTGAAAATCTAGGTGAAATGGACAAATTTCTAGAAAAATATAATCTTCCAAAACTAAATGAAGAAGAAGCAGAAAGCCTGAACAGACCAATAACAGCAGATGAAATTGAAGCAGTGATCAAAAAACTCCCAACACACAAAAGCCCTGGACCAGATGGGTTCACAGGAG
>PVKM010017847.1:0-25536 GCA_004027735.1 Carollia perspicillata
TGCAGTAAACATCCTTGCCACATATCCCTGTGCACTGGTCTGATTTATTTCCTCAGGATACACTCCAAGTGTGTACCTGTGGAATTTTCTGATGTCCACCGCTACACAGTTCTCCGGAGACTTCTTTTAACTGGCTCACACCCCTGTCATCATTGTGTGATGTATGTTTTCCACTATACCCTCGCAAACTGCTTGCTTTCTGTTACTCTTTCTGTGACTTTTGGTGCAGATGTTTGGTGTATTGGACATTGAACATGTGGGAACAGATGAGACTGAGCCCAGGGTCTAAAGCCCTTAGGTAGGCTGACGTGCAGACAGTTTCCTGGCTGTGGTCAGAACCTCTGCTTGTGGCCAGCCCTCTTGCTGGGTGACTCCTGAAAAGTGGAGGGGGCCAGGGCAGGGTGTTCCTTCCTGGGGCCAGTGGAGGGGCGCTGGTCGCGTGGGCCACTAAGGGGGGCCCAGGGCCCTGCCGACACTTGGGGATTACTATGTGGGGGCAGCAGTTGTGCGGTTTAGCTTCCTCCCAGGAGGCGCACGCCCTTCCACAGGACTTCCTTTCTGCCGATTGTCTTGCCGGTAGACTCCCTTTGCCGCCCACAGCAGGCTATCTGGAGACACAGAACCCGAGGGGAGGAAAGGGGCCCGTAGTTCCCCATGCTTCCTGCCGTAGGGATTTCTGGCGTTCACTCTTTCTGGATAGCTAAGAGAAATAAAATTTATATTAACCTTTCAGATATAATTTAGAGGTACTACGTTGGAGACCACTTTCTGAGTTTTCTCTCTGGAGACCAGAACTTTTAGAAATTTATTTTTAATCCCTGAATATATTAGACTCTGAGAAGTTTTCATTTGCTCCTTAAGACAGATAAAAAAATTTAAAAAATCATAGTAAATTCAAAGATTTCTCATATTTTAATGTACTTCTTAAAATTTGACAATTTGGAAAAAGTTAGCGCAGACATATTCTTAGTAATCTACCTGAATCACCTAGAAGGTATCGTATTATTCTCATTGCTTTGAATTATTGACTTTTAATATAAGTGCAATTTTTCTGGCACTCTAAATCCAATTATGGTGGTCTGGTTGTCATATTTTAATTTTATTTAAGCAAAATCCTGGACCACAATTCTCATTAGTTAAGGAAAATCAAGGTAGGGTTGAATCTCACCTTTCATTATTATGATTGTTATTTCACTTTTGATTTTATTGAACATCGGCCTGTGATGAATGAATAGTGGCAAGATTACAAAACAGAGATATATTTGCATGTTCCCTGGGAGTTCAGTGCGTCTCCACAAGGTTGGAGCTTGGTGGGGAGTCCGTGTGGTCAGACAGAGCGCAGCATCTGCAGAGAGCCGGAGCAGCCCGCCGCTCTGAACCCGCATTAGTGCCCAAGAGTCATCCTGTCCCGGACAGTGTTAGCAGGTAGAAGACAGACTCAGAGGAAGTCACTGACCTTTTCTCTAGACTCCAATTACATCGAGCGTGCTTTGAGTTTCAAGAAAAAGGCTAATCTTTGTTTTATCTTTTCTCATTTGCCAACTTTTGCTTGTCTGACACCAGAAATGACATGACTGAATTCTGAAAGATCAAGCATTTGGGGGGATAACCCCAGCTCCTGTCAGCAGATTAAGTATCAGCACAATCTGTTGTTCTGAACTTTCCAGATTTAAACAGCTCCCAAACATGTGTCTGTGGTCCTTTCACTCTACTTTAGAGCAGTGGTTCTCAACTGGAGATGATTTTGTCACAACCACGAGGGCGGAGAGGAGACACGTTACCGGTATTAAGTAGGTAGAGGCCAGGGATGCTGCTAACCATCCTACAGAGCATAGAATAGCTTCTCCAAGAAAGACTCGCCTGGCCTCAAAATGCCAATAGTGCTGAGATGGAGAACCCCTGCTGTAGAAGTGTGCAAGACCAGCATGTCTCCAGGGAAGCTGGCTGGCTGCCACGAGGGTACCCAGAGGTACCACTTACCTGGAAATCTTATCACAGGTCAGGCTTAGGCTCCCTGTCAGTCTTGCGACTTGGGAAACTCTCTTCCCAGCATCCCAGAGCTGATCAGATTCTAGGAGGTCGACTTGCATAGAAACCCACAGGAAACTGAGTAATAAACCTTGCCCTGCCTTAAGAGTTTCCCCAGACAATAGCACTAGTGGACAGAGTGAGCTGAATGTGTATGTTGGCTGCATAGCTCATATGCTTGCTGTTGGCAAAGTACCCAGAAAACGAAATCATCAGGAGGTAACTCCAGGAGCCCAGAATCAGAACAAGGGGGGATTTGGGGGTTATCTCATGATGCCCAGAATTCTGAGGTCTGGACACTTAAACTTCCACTCAGGATGAATCCTATCAGGGTTGGAGAGGCTGAGTCTTTAAGATAAGACTGTCTTTGAAAGTACTGGGCCCGATCTTGGTAACCAAGTTTGAGCTTTTGCACTTTGCTTCCATTGCTGACCAGCTTCCTTTCGTGGTCTATATTGATTCTTTTAATTAATTTAGTATAGTCTGGCCAGCTTGGGGGAGAGGAATTGGTTCAATAAAAATGTGTCAAGCACCATCACGTATCAGAGATAATTAGTATGAAGACTGATATTAGGACACGGTCCCTAACTGGAGGCTTTCTCAGTCTAGTGGGTGGCACTGAGGTGACAACATTTTAGAAGAATGTGAGCAGGGCAGTGACCGGTCCACTCAGGATTCTGTGTGAGTACAGAGGACACATATCTGTGCTGTCCTGTCACTTGCAGTGTCTGCTTTAATCTCTCAGGTCTCAGGCACTGATTATATCGTTTAAATTTTGGAGGGAACCTTATTCCTGTGATTCTGAGTTCTGGGAGGTGGGCACAGGGGTCATCCCTCTCCTGTGCACTGTCTGCTTGTCTGTCTGACATTCCCCGTTCTGTTCCAAGACTGGATGTCTGGTCTCTGGATGATGAAAGGGTCCGACATGCCATCTTCACTTCACCTTCCCCCACTCCCCCAGTAATGGAGGCGGTCGTGTTGTCCATTTCGAGTGATACAGTCAGCCCATCAGGAGATACAGCCACGCTGGAGGGAAGTGCAAAGCTGATGCAGAGAGCGTCCCCTTTGATTGTGAAGAGAGGAATTCTGCAGAGACTAGCAGCACTTGCGTGAAACTGATGTGTTTTGCCAGGATCCTGATGAATCACTCAGCAAAGTCAGAAACCTGCTTATGCGCTCAGTCACAAACGATACTCTCTTTGATCGGTGGCACGCTGATAGGAATGGTAAGAACACAGAGAAACTGGATTGTTAAGCAGGACCGGGAGGATGTATTTGATGTGCACATTTTTATTCCCCAGATCCTGCTGGTTTGGGGCATGTTCTGCCCACGGCTCTCAGTCCTTCCTTAACCTTCCCTAGCAGCTTAACGTGATCTTGATTTTCTACACTAATTGAGACCAGGCAGACCTCCCTGCCGTGGAATCCTGGCTCTGGCACTCATTAGGTGTGGGGCTTTGGGCAAATAGCTTCTCTGAGCCTGAATGTCCCACCGGTGAAATTGGGAATGACAGCATTCACCACTTACAGTGGGTGAAGACAGAGGTGACGTGTGTGAATCCCCTGAGAAGGTTCCTAGAATGGTGTGGGGACTCAGAAAATGATAGTTATCATTTTCTGTGGGGAAGGTTGTGCTTAGAATGCAAATGCCCTAAGAGGGGTGTGAATTGACATATATTCACACCTAGAGGTATGACTAGTATTACATTTCCCCCTCCCCCTCCAAACTCAAGCTTTTTTGGACAGAAATCATGGTGATGGAAAATGAGGCAAGGCACAGAATTCTGAGTTTTGGGGAGAGGGGGAAAGAAACGGATAGGCCGGGATGTAGTTCATTCATCTGACATTGACGGAGGACCCACTAGGTACCCATTTCTATAAAAAATACTTGGCTGACCTCACAGTCTGTCTGTCCTTGCGCCAGCCCTGTCCTTCTGTGATGAGCCAGTGGCTAGCAGCTCTTGGTGTTTCTTAGACGTGCTCAGCAGCCTAAATACTTTGTTGGTTTTTTGTTTCAGTTAATTTTACCTTCCCTTAAAATGTGCTACATTTGGAAAGAAGTCGGGTAGGGAAAGGAAGACTGTCTCTCTTAAGAGGCATGGAAGCATTTCTTGGTTTCATTTGAGTGCAGGTATCTGAGGCTGCTGGGAGGCCCTGGAGCAGGGGCAGAAGGAGAAGGAGGACGATTATTTTAGCTCCTGAAATGATTTTATTTATCCCTGTTGAGATTTCTCCACCTCTTCTTCCAAGAATCCTGTCTGAGGAGTTCAGTTTGGGTGGAGCTGCGTTTTTCTCCCGAATCATTCTCCCTTGTCAACTCTATTAGAGGTGGAAAATCTCTGAAGGATTGCCCTGCCCACAGTTTGCTGGGACCAGCTCGGAAACTGTTCTGCTGTGTTTCCTCTCCGTTGCCTCCTAGCTGTTGTCAGGACACCTTTATTTGTGTCATGTGGTCTGGGGCCTGTGGGCTCCTGGGGGTGGAGAGGGGTGGAGAGGGGCGGGCTCCGCATCCTGTTTGTAATCCCAGAGCTGGGCATCATGCCCTGCTGATCTCAAACTGTAATGAATGTTTGCTTAGTGACTGAAATAGCCAGAGGCACTGCTTTGACTCTTTCTGAGACTCAGAATCAATCTTTTCTTCTTCCTCCCCAAACCCACACCTTTGGACCAGGTATTGATGGGAAAACGTGAAAATCAATGGTGATTTACCATATGATCTCACCTTTAACAGGAACCTAAGCAATAAAACAAACAAGCAAGCAAAATATAACCAAAGACATTGAAACAGAAAACGGGATGACAGTAACCAGAGGGGAGAGGGGAGGGAATTGCAGGGGGAAAAGGGAAGGGATTGTAGGAACAAGTATAAAGGACACATGGACAAAAACTAAGGGGGGTGGATTTGGGAGGGAGGTGGGGAGCACGGGGGTGGGGGTGGATGGGACCGGAGTAAAAGACAGAAAACTGTACTTGAATAACAATAAAAAAATAAAATAAATCAATGGTGAATGCTGAGATACTAATACAATGCTAAGAGAATGCGTCAACATCAGGCAAGGCTAACCTTGTTGTGAGCTGGATTTTTTTTGCATTCTTTATCTTATTCAGAGAGAGAATTGAAATGTGTCCTTCTATTTGTTTTGATACAAACTTACTTCTCCCTCTACATACACCCCTATTCACACAGACAGGCACGCACACATGCATGCGTTCACCAGCAGACTCTGAGCAGCTCCTGTGGTCATTCTCATCTGTGAAATATAGCAGTGCACAAATAACGCAAAATTGAACTGGGCCAGACTTTAAATCTATTGATTTTAAATTAGAGCAGCACTGTTAATTCTATTAGGGCAGTCGCACTGAGAACTTGGTCTTGGAAATGGATTAAAATGTATTCATTTGAGATTTCTAAGTATATCCTTGATGGATTAGCTAGGAAGAAAGCACTCCTGGAAGAAACCGTGGGGGGAATGAGTGAGGGCAGTCATAATTCCAGTGCCTTGTTTCATAGTTGGATGTTCTGTTGGCTTTGGGGTCCCTGGAGATGCCCCAGGTATCCACTACAGTCAAGATCTGAGAGTCCTTAAGCCTGAGAGTGGCTGTGAATCTCGAGTCTTTGTGATGATCATTCTTGACCCACGTGTCCAGTGGGAGTGATGGTTCCATGGGGGGAAGGAAAGACTGCCCCTTCCCTGAGATTTAGGTGGGGTCTGAGATACGGGCTAATCAGTCAAGTGCCCTTGTGCAGAATCTGAGATAGAGTATCTTGTCTTGGGTGTGTTTCCTCCACGGAGTTCCAACTTGACTGATGGTTTGTTCTGCAGGTGAGAGTGATTTCCCAGCGGCTTCTTTGTACCACCAGAGAACACGATTCTTCTCTTCTTTTTTGGCCACTAAATGCCTCTGTGCACCACACGTTCCAGTGGGGGAAGAAGGGCGGAGCTTCATGGATGATGATGGACATTCCACTGGCCAGGATGAGGGCAGACTGCGAGACATCAACACCACAAGGGTAAGAGGTCCTCTCTGATAGTTTCTCTGGCACCATTACTTGTCAAAGGAAGGGGAGAACGAAGCTTACAGTGTAGTGACAGAAATGAAGGTGAGACGCCAGGGAGACTTTTATGATTGTGAAGTCACTGGACAGTTGGGGCAGATGACTAAGGAGGAAGAGAAAGTGTCAACCAGGAAGGATGAGGCTGAAGTTGTGCCGAGGGATTCCGCAGGCCAGACCAAGGAGATTCAGGGTCCACGTTGCCCACCCCCGCTTTTGACATTGATAGTTCAGACTTAAGAGAGTGACACTACTATTTTTGTGACAAGATTCTGTTTGTGTCCATCTGAGTTGGTTTGACTTACAATGGGTGCTGTAGAGTCGGGGTGGGTAAGAGTCTGGCTCGGGTCACACAGTCGGGGGAGGGGGAGCTTATCGGCAGTATCTGGCCCAGAGACACGTTTTCACGGAGACACATGATGTTGAAAACATGGTGGATCCATTTAAGTTAAAATTAAGATATTTCACATGAAGGGCAGGACTTCGGGCTCTCCTGGAACACTGAGAACACATCTGCACTGGCCCTCAGTTCCCACAGAGAGCTCTGGCCCTGGGTAGCCTCTGCCTCAAACAACCGCAGGCAGTTCACCACATAGTCCCCAACCAGCCCACTTCATTTGTTTAACCCACTTATTTGGCCACTGGAGGCATTTCATTTCAGCGTGCCTCCTTTGATCATTCTGTTAGCTCTTTGACCAAAACATTATAGCCTTTGTTAACTCTTTCCCATACAAGGGAAGATCTTTTACCAGACTATGGGCATCAGTTAGCACCAGGGGCTGGGGCTGTGGAGATGACAATAGTAATCGCTTCCATGGAAGAGCTAAGAGTCTACTGACAATGATGATCAGATTTGCTGGGGTGGGGGGAAGGAGAAATGTAAAGCACATTATAGTATCCTGTGGTGGGTACTAAAATAAAAGTGGACCTGAAGGACTATGGGAGAAGGTGAGTAGAGTTCGGAAGTTGGGTAGGGGGACTATTACTTTGGTCTAACTGAATTCAGATTCTCCAAAACTCCCTCCCCTGGACCCTAGAGCGTCACCAGTAGCCATTTGTGTGGGTTCTTCCATGTGAAGGGACTCAGTTGGAGACTTGATGGCACACCTACTGCAGAGGTGAGGCTCCCCTCTTGTGGCAAAGTCCACAGTTTTCCTGTTTCTGGATGAAAGTCTTTCATCTGTGGTTCTTTGCTTTTCACAAATAGGATTGATTTCTGCTACTTGGCTCATTAAATCATTCAGCTGCCTGTGCAGCCCTCTGCTTGGAGATGAGCTGTGTGCATTACAGGGAGCCCTGACATTGCCAAAGGCGGGTAGTCTCACTCATAGAGGTCCAGGGCCAGGAAGGGAAGGTGGAGGTACTGTTACTTCCACCTCCTATTTTTGCAATGAGGATGATACGTATCTTGTATTTTTGTTTTCAAAAGACTTTTGCATTTGTCATTTACCATCAAAGTGTGTCTGTCATCTTTTATAGATCAAGAATCGACCCTCTCAAGGTCAGGTAGCTGGGAAATAGCAACTCCAACACAAGTTTTCAGATCCCCAGCCTTTTACTCTGTTCTTTAGTTCGCATAGATAAGGGGACCCAGTGCATTCATTTCGTTTGGTTCAGCATGTAAAAGTTGGGCTTCGGTTATGAATGTTCTGAAATAGGGTGACCTGAGGCCCAGTGTTATTGGTGTCATGTCAGCTGTGCCCATGGTGTCAGAACAGGTCGGGCGGGACAGACCTAGGAGGGCCCTCTCCTTGCTGTCTGTTTGGCCAGCAGGACCCACGTTATAGCCAGGCTTCCTCACTGAGCTGGGCTGAGCTGTTTGCAAGGTTCCTGGAGGGATAGCTCCATGTCAGAGCCTCAGGATGTCCCAGGAACACTGGTCCCTGGAAACAAAGACTCAAGTCCAGAGGGCTCTTTGAAGTTTTGTGTGTTCTGCATTCTGGCTCTGGGCATGTGTTTCTAGATGTTGCATAAACAGCTATTTCTTTCTCAGGATTGCACTATGTTAGCTGTGGTGAAAATACTCTGATTCACGAAGACCTGAACCAAGGACCACCAGCCTTCCCATTTCCAAGTTCACAATCAGGGTGGACTATATAATCCTGTTGACAATTTGTCTGCTCTTTCTGGCCCCATTATTTACTTCTGATGCTCTCTCTCTCTCTTTCTGTCTTTATGTGTGACCTGTGCCAGTGCACCGGGGGCTTGCTCTAAGACAAGGTCATCACCAGGGAAGGGGCCTGGTGGGGTGGTGGTGTGCTCTACCTATAAGTGTGAATTGAGTTTAGATTTTCAATTCCCTTTAAATTTTCTTGGTTTTATTTGGAATATTCTCACATAGCATAGACAGCGATAGAATTTAGTACGGCCAACCCTTTATAAAAACAAACATAATTTAAAAATTAATAGAATGAAATGCATCTTTTTTAGAAGAAAGTTCCCAACAGATGGTAGTATTAATGCAGAAAAATGCCCCCTTTTTTTTTATTTGATGGAAGGACTAATGTAAATTTTGGACTAGTGAGAAGAAAAAAGGAATCTAGGTTTTCATTTCCTTTTATAGAATTGACTTTAAAAAGTGGTTCTGCCCAGTTAAAAACTGGTTTGTATTTGTCACACTCGTGTTACTTTTCTGAGCAAAGCAAGTGCATGTCAAAGCCACTGATACACACATGTACACACATATGTGTCAGCCTTGAATAGACATGGTTTTGAGAGTATTTTTCACGTGAGTTTGAGAGTAAGCAGCAGAGAGAGAGGCAAGAGGTGAATGGCTTTGAGAAGGCTTAACAGGTATCAATTGGGGTGAAGTGGATCAATATAATTTTTCTTTTAAGATCCCCATGAATATCTTGGACTTTTGACATCTTTGTCTTTCTTTTCCATCTTACAAGCACCAAGTGGCACAGGGTGTGCAAATACAGTGTATAGTGTTCTCAGAACAAGTGGTTTGGATTGATAGTAGCAGGGAGATGGATGCCGTGAGCCTAATCTCTTCTTGAGGAAGAGAATCAAATAGTGGTTTATTTTTCTGCCTTATGTCCAAATGCCTTCTGTATCCACAGATGTGCCTGCTTTGAGGTCCTGTGTGTCCTTGGTGTCCTTGGTGTGCCTGATTTGAGGTGCCTGTGTGTCCTTGGTGTGCTAGTAACAAAAAGAGTATGGCATTCTTTAATGAAGATGACAATAAAATACGTAAATTGAAAGATCAGCTAGTCCCTTCTTCCTCCCACTTTTTGAAAAAAAATAATTAAGTGCTCATATTTGAGGCACAGTGGAGTCTGCCCCGTAAAAGCTGGATAATGTTACCTAAACTCTGATCCTTAGGTTCCCCTATTCGCAACATTGGGCTATAAGACCTTAGGATGGCCAGATAATTGTAGGACGTGTTTCACTCATTCAGTGATAACTACCGGTGTCCAGGAGCTGCTCGGATTGCTGGGAATGAAAGGATGAACAGTTGTGTTTGTTAAAACATTTGCCATAGCGCATGGCCCAAAAGGTGCTTAGCAAATTCTCCTGAAACCATTTTTGATGGGGAATTTTAACATGTAAGAAAACAGAGACACTAATACATTAAACTTTTCTGTACCCAACACTCAGCTGCAACAGTTACTAGTTCGTCCTGTATGATTAGTGCCCCCACTCCTGTGCTCTCCGCAGATTACTTGGACATGAATGTCAAACACAGCAAAATTTTATCCATAGTATTTTAGTATATACTTCTAAAAGATTGTTTTGAAGAGCATAATTGTGATGTTGTTAGCACAGTGGAAAAGTAACAATAATTCTTTTATGTTATCATGTATTTAGTTGGTGTGGAGCTGTCACTGATTTTCACATTTTATTTTAAGCATTTGTCCAGTTGGGATCCATATGAAGTCCACACACTGAACCTACTTCATATGCCTCTTATTTGATCCACACCACTTGTCTCTTATGGTTTCCCAGAGTCTGGATTTTGCCGATTGCATCCTCTAGTGTCATTGAACAGGTTTTCGTGAAATCCCTCTTTGATTTCAACGGGAAGATCTAGAGGCTGGATCAGATTCAGGCATTCCTTTGGGCAGGGGGCGGGGTGGGTTGGAATACCGCAGAACTGTGTGTATATTTCCATCAGCAGGTACATTGTGTCTTGTGGTCTCTTTTTTTCTATGTCAGGCTTGATCAGTGGGTTCAGGTACTCTGTTACTCTGATCTACCTGTAATGAAATTCCCCATTAACTTTTTATCTTTGTTTTAGAGGGCGTGAGGAACAAATAATAAAAGGAATGTTTGCATTCACGAGGCACTGCGGGCCTGTAAAGGAACCTCTCTGCAGTATGTAAAGGTGGGAGTTCCTTCTTCCGTGCTCTTGTCCCCTGTTGTGGGACAGACACAGCCAAGGAAACCAACCCTGTGCTCTGGCCGCTGTGACTTGGAGAAGCTCAGCTTGTCCACTGAGCGAAAGCTTTTGATCTGATCCAGAGATGCGTTCCTTTTTTTCTGTTAGGAAAGCCCCATAAAAAGAAGCCTTTGGTTTTAGGATGTGTGCTGCTTTTATGATTAGACTTTGTGGAATGAAGGGCCCTCCTAATGGGCTTTTCACTGGCATGGAGTGAATGAAAAGCAAGGAGGGGAGGCTGGAAGACTGATATTCTGGATGATAACCATGTTCTTTAGAGAAGTGACTGCAGGACGATTGGGAAACGGACCATGTGCCCAAGGATTGTGAGACTCGCTCAGGCAGATAGGGTGGTGCAGGCAGACCCTGGCTCTCTGTCATGGTGGCTTTCTGGGACAGCCGAGGAGATGAAAAGTAATCCACCAGGAGATAGCTTCCATTAAAGTCTTAATGCTAGCTTAGCTGAAACCAGCTCCTTGGCACATTTTACTCCTGTGCTTGCCATGAGCAGAAGCTTGCTTTCAGGGGGCGGAAGTTCCATGAATATTTGACCGAGCCGTGAGCTCCAATTTAGGTTCTTCAAAGAAGACATCTAAGTAAAAATAGAACGCAGAGGCAGAAAGAAGTCATGTCTCTTCGAAGAGGTCAACAAATCTGTTAAATGGTGCATCAGGCCATGCCGTGGTCTCTGGTTTCACGGGAGCACATTCAGTGTTGGCGTCCTGAGAGAAAATGCCTGTGTCTTCTCTGAGACCGTACGCTTCCTGCCGCAGTGGGTGTCAGAAGTCTGGGGCTTCTGGTGTGTCCTTTTCAGAGGGGGAGTAACTTGTGTCTGCGACAGCCTTGGTGTTTTTGAAACATAAGGGGCAAGAAATTCCTTTTTTACATCATTTCCTCCTCTGGCGGAGTCACCAACTGCCCACTTACGCGGAGTAGAAAACACACCCTCTCTTAGCCTTCCAGCTCCCTTGTCCCCCCTTGCCAGTCAATCACCAAACTTTACTGTCAATTCTATAAACTTTGTAAACGTTCCTTTAATTTGCCACTTCCTCTTTCTACACACCATCGCTGTCTGAGTCCTTCACCTCCTCTTACCTGTGCTATTGCATCCTGTCTCCTGGGCTGCAGCCCGTGCCCCCAGCCGTTGTCCACCCTGCTGACCCTGGGGTCTTTCTAAGTCACAGTGACAAATACAACCATGTCCACCCACTGGTTAAGATTGTTCAGTGGTCTTGCCTACAGACTCTTCAGATGATTGTACAGCAGGCCCTTGAATAATATCATTTCACTCAATGTTATTTTGTTACAGCTTTGATGAGATGCCGGAGGAATGTAACTTGTTTATATCAATTTAGCCTATGGTAACATTGGTCTTGTCATATGTTAATGTTATAGATCCTATAGACATTAATAGAACCTATAGAACTTATAGACAGAGGGCTTATATATTCATGACATAGCTTTTGCATACACTTCGGTGCCTGCTGTTGGGAATTCCCCTGTCCCTTGTTGGTCAGCTCACATGACAGTCTCCTCCCTTTGGTTTATCTGCATCATCTGTTCTGAGGAAGCATCACCGTATTGAATGGCGGTCAAACACAATTACTTTCTCTCTGAGAAGTGGGTCTGGTACACTCCATCTTGGTTAGTGTCAGGACTGAAAAGAGGCTCAATGTGCTGGGCCAGCGTAGACTTGGGTAGCATCGACGGGGAGGGTGTGGGAGACTGTCTGTGGGAGGAGGGAGGAGGTGGGAGAGGAGGTGTTTGTGTCGGGAAACTGATAGTGCAATTAACTTAAAAAGGTTTCCCCAGTTTCTTCCGCTGTGGGTGTATCTGAAACACCATCCCCTGCCGTGTAAAGATATCTTTAAGATATAGGGTGCTCAAGGACAGGGAGTTAAATTGTATCCCCTTGATTGTCCACATTCAAACATAGGGAACAGGGCTTTCTCTAACAGGAGTGAAACATGGGAACATGAGGGGAAACGTACATCCGTTGGGAGAGCTGAGGTGAGCCCCCAGTGGTGTGTGCGTTGGGGGCAGAGTGCAGAGCAGAGGGGAGAGATCTTTTTTTGAGGGTGCATGGCCGAGCCCTGGGGACCAGGAGAGATCAGCTACCAGCCAAGCAGCACCAGCCTGTCACACCTGTGCTGAGCATATCCAAATATCCGCTCCTCTCGGTTGAGACTGGAGATGCCTGTGTTGTGTAAGTGATCCAAAATGCCAGGCTTTTTATTGGGGGGTGGGGTGGGACATAAATTTTGGATGCCTAATAGATAAAGAAATAAGAATTGGTATTCATAAAAATTATATGGCTGTGTTTTCTTTTTCCTAAAATATAGATTGTGAACCCCAGTCTTTGAAAAAAATGTTTTGTGTTGATGTTTTTTTAGTTGAAATGTGTAAGTGCAGTAACCCTTTTTATTTCATTTCCTGCTTTTCCTTTTAATGGAGCCCATCCTCCTGGAAAGGGCAGATGAAACATAAGCGTGGCCAGGCACTGTGGATCAGTGCTAATGCCGTCTTCTGCTCCTTCCAGGTGCAGCGTGAACCTCCTCGTCTTCCTTCCCAGCCAGCTCTCTGCCTCCTGTGTCCACCATGGTGTTTGGTGAGTTTTTCCATCGCCCTGGACAAGACGAGGAACTCGTCAACTTGAACGTGGGGGGTTTTAAGCAGTCTGTCGGCCAGAGCACCCTCCTGCGGTTTCCACACACCAGACTCGGGAAGCTGCTCACCTGCCACTCGGAAGAGGCCATTCTGGAGCTGTGCGATGACTACAGTGTGGCCGACAACGAGTACTATTTTGATCGGAACCCCTCCCTGTTCAGATACGTCTTGAATTTTTACTACACGGGGAAGCTGCATGTCATGGAGGAGCTGTGCGTGTTCTCGTTCTGCCAGGAGATCGAGTACTGGGGGATCAACGAGCTCTTCCTCGACTCCTGCTGCAGCAACCGCTACCAGGAGCGCAAGGATGAGAACCGCGAGAAGGACTGGGACCAGAAGAGCAACGACGCGAGTACCGACTCCTCCTTCGAAGAGTCCTCGCTGTTCGAGAAGGAGCTGGAGAAGTTTGACACGCTGCGGTTCGGTCAGCTCCGGAAGAGGATCTGGATTCGGATGGAAAACCCGGCCTACTGCCTCTCTGCCAAGCTCATCGCCATCTCTTCCTTGAGCGTGGTGCTGGCCTCCATTGTGGCCATGTGCGTGCACAGCATGTCGGAGTTCCAGAACAAGGACGGGGAGGTGGAGGACCCTGTGCTGGAGGGGGTGGAGATCGTGTGCATTGCTTGGTTCACTGGTGAGCTTGCCATCCGGCTGGTGGCCGCTCCCTGTCAAAAGAAATTCTGGAAAAACCCTCTGAACATAATCGACTTTGTCTCCATTATTCCCTTCTATGCCACATTGGCTGTAGACACCAAGGAGGATGAGAGTGAGGACATTGAGAACATGGGCAAGGTGGTCCAGATCCTCCGGCTGATGAGGATTTTCCGGATTCTCAAGCTTGCCCGGCACTCAGTTGGACTTCGGTCCCTAGGCGCCACACTGAGGCACAGCTACCATGAAGTTGGGCTGCTGCTTCTTTTCCTGTCTGTAGGCATTTCCATCTTTTCTGTGCTCATCTTCTCAGTGGAGAAGGATGACCGTGCGTCTAGCCTCACCAGCATCCCCATCTGCTGGTGGTGGGCCACCATCAGCATGACGACCGTGGGCTATGGAGACACCCACCCAGTCACCTTGGCTGGGAAGCTTATCGCCAGCACATGCATCATCTGTGGCATCTTGGTGGTGGCCCTTCCCATCACCATTATCTTCAACAAGTTCTCCAAGTACTACCAGAAGCAGAAGGACATCGATGTGGACCAGTGCAGTGAGGAGCCCCCAGAGAAGTGTCATGAACTACCTTACTTTAACATTAGGGATATCTATGCACAGCGGATGCACGCCTTCATTACCAGCCTGTCTTCTGTGGGAATTGTGATGGGCGATCCTGATTCCACAGACGCCTCCAGCATCGAAGACAACGAGGACATTTATGACACGGCCTCCTTGGAGAACTGCACAGCCAAGTGAGCAGGGGTGTTCATGCCCGCATCTTGTGTCCCTCCCGACGATAGGTTGACACAGCTTTATAAACCTCCAGGGGTTCGTTAAAATCATTTAATTCTCAGGGTGTACCTTTCAGCCATAGTTGGACATTCATTGCTCCGAAATGATAGAATCCTGTTTATTTTTCTCAGTGAAGTGAATTAAATGCCTTGTTCTGAAATTTATTTTTACAAGAAGGAGTTGTGATATGATTTTGGAAAAAAAAAAAAAAGAGAAATGGTATTGGGTGGGATGTGCCGCTGCGGTTTCTCTATCATTCCGTGTTTGTCATTTACTCACACTGAGCTGTCAATTGCTGACCAGTAGAATCAAAGGCCCAGCTGACCGAAGGCTACATGCATGTAAGATCCACAACATGAGACAGTGCATGTAAATCCATGTTCACGTTCTAGACATGGATATTAGGAGCCTAATAAACTGCCTAATTCAGTACGGAGAATGTCTTGGTTGTATGATTTTTTGTTGAGTGAGTACATTTCAATATGTTCAAAACTGGCTTGGAAAAAAATGCTCTTTTTGGAGCATCCAGAGTCCTTTCTGTATGTTTTTGAGTTTTGGATTCACAATGGGCTAGTTCTTTGGTTCAGGGGGCTTGGTGGTTGTTAGAAGATAGTGTTCATCATAAAACACACTGTCCACTGTAAACTAATTAAACACATATATGTTGAGGACATAGTCAAATTGACATCTATGAATGAAACACGGGCCCCTACAGATGTGATTCCAGTATGTATTTTGCATTTCATAATTTCTACTGCTAAGATAAAATTTGGTCACCTGAAAATTACACAGAAGAGTAAACCTACATGCTCCCAGGCAGAGATACACATTGCCTTCATGGAGGAAAGGAGAAATGTACAATCACACAAATGTGATTCATTATGGCCAGAGCAGTGGAATTTAAGTCATTGAAAAAAGCTACTTCAGCAGCTATACGATGAGCCCACACTTTAAAAGTAGTCTTAAAGATGGTAATGTCTGCATCTTGTGTCGAAACCCCTCATGACCCAAGAAGACAAACGTACTAATTTCCAGAGCGGTGACAGCAATGCCATCCCATGCGGAGAAAATTGAGCTAAAGCCTTCATTTCGGAGACGTACGGCGACTCTGACTCACGCTGTCAGGCAGGGTTCTTTCCCTGACAGCATCTGAATGGAAGAGCCACGTGGATTTTCATCCAACTTTCTACGTTGGCGGGTGCATTTCCCTGAAAGGCCATTGTCTGTAGGTTATCTGATGAAGGTAACTCTGACTCATCACTCTTAATGTTTCCATGACTTCTGAGAGGGATAGAAGCAAACGAGGTTTATGGTCACTTTTAAATCTGGAGGCTTACTACATGCATGGATGTCAACCTTTTGCCCACTTAAAAAAAACCTTCCTTTCCCCCCAAAATGCCTTTAATGTTGGCAGAATTACAGTTTTAAAAAAAAAGATTTTACTTATCTTTAGAGGGGAAGGGAAGGAGAGGGAGAGAAATATCAATGTATGGTTGCCTCTTGTGCGTCCCCTGCTGGGAACTGGCCTGCAACCCAGGCATGTGCCCTGACTGGGAATCGAACCACGATCCTTTGGTTCGCAGGCCTGTGCTCAATCCACTGAGCTACACCAGCCAGGGTGGCAAAAGTACAGTTTTGAAGCATAGCAGTAGAATGTGGGGTCTGTTGTTATTAAAGATTTCCTGGACAGTAGTGCAGTAATGAAGACTGCTTATGTACTGTAGTAACAGTAATAGTAATGGTAACAGTAATGGTGACAAGAAAGTAATAGTAAAGTAGTAATAAACACAATAGGGATAATAATAAAGTACTATGTAAGTGCTTTACCTGTGTAATCTCATTTATTCCTTACAATATTCCTAACATCAAGGGTTTATTACTGTCTCCACTTTACGACGAGGAAACAGGGTCACAGGAAAAGGGGCTTGCAGATGTTCGTGCAGTGGGGAAAGGGGCTGGGCTGGGAACTTGGTGCCGGATTCCAGAGCCATGCCTCCCACTCGGCTGTGTTCAGGAGCGAATTTAAGGACGCGTGAGGACAGGGATCATCCGAAGAGACAAAGAGCAACAAACTCTGTCAGACTTTGCTTTTCTAGGATGTGAGTGGAAAGGGGAAATGCTGCTGGCTTGTGGACCTTTCCTCTCCTGACGCACGAGGTAGACTCGTTTGTTCATAGAGCAGTGCTTCCTAGGATGCCCTTGCAGCTGGAGCGGCCTCTGAGGTCCTTCCCTGACCCAGAGTGCCGATGCAGTGGGAGAGCCGTGGTTCTGTGAGAACTCAGGAGTCTCTCAGCCGGTGGGTTCTGAAGGTGAGCTGCCAAGCCTAGACCCTGTACTGTGAGCTCTTGTGGTCAGAGCCATACAGCGGTGTTTCTGCCTGTATCACATATTAATTCCTGGAGGCAGCTTGGGAGAGCACTCAGCGTATGTGGAGTAGTGACTTCCTTCGGGACTCGGCCACCTGGCAGTTCCTCCCCAGAACCTTCTTACCTCAGTCCCTAGCATGATCTTCCATCCGAATCTCTGCCATGCCATTGGGCATCTGGTGAGAAAAAGCTGCAGTGTCTTCTTGTGTTATGCCTGTCTTAGCTTTCCTGAAATGCATGCAGCTCACCCATTTTCCTTCCTACTTGATGGGATGGTGGGCTCCTACCTATAAGCATTAGTTTCCCAGGGCTGTTGGGACAAGTTACCACGAATGTGTTGACTTAAAACAACAGAAACATATCTCCTCATACCTCTGGAGAACAGAAGTTTTTAACTGAGTCTCAGGCTAAAAATAAGATGGTGCAGGGCCACTTCCTTGTAGAGGCTGGTGGGGTAGGGGAGGGGAAATCCACTGGGTGGCTATTTCAGCTTTGGGCAGCTGCCTGCATTGCTTAGCTTGTGGATGCATCATTCCAACGTGCCTTCTCTTCTGCATCACGCTTCTCTCTTCCTCATTCTTATAAAACTATGTGATTACTTTTAGGAGCCACTTAGATAATCCAGGGTGATATCCTCATATCAGTATCCTCACTTTAATGACCTCTGTAAAGTCCCTTTTGTCATAGAAGATAACATTTACAGGTTCCAGGGATTAGGAACTTGATATCTTCAGGGGCTGATAGTCAGCCTACTACACCAGAGTTACACAGCTATGAAGAAGCCTTCATTTTAATGGTGTGCTAATATAAATGCACCTTACTGTGAGATTGTACTACATTAATAAAGTCAAACACAGCTTGACCATTGAGACATTTACAGGTATCAGCAGGAAGGTAACTGATGAAATATCATTGTGTGAAAAGTCACCAATGCTAATTTAAAAATTAAGACATATAAATGTAGAATAGAGGAATCATGTTTAACGTTGAAGCAAATTTTAAGTGTAATATAAACTTTTTGGGGAAAACAAAATGCCCCTGAGATGCAATAGATTTGAAGATGGATGAAAACAGTGAACCTAGAATCAGAAAACCTTTTGTTTGCATTCCAGATCTGTTGTTTCTCTCTGATTCAACTTGGGGAAGCCACTTCACCTCCTTAAGCCCCAGTGTCTTGATGTTTAAAAAGGAGGAAACAACAAGGTCACGGATATGAGGTTGTAAAAATGCTTCAAGTATGTTCTGCCAACACTTGATAGAAAGAAGCTATAATGAGCCCCTCTTTTCTTGATAAGGAAGGCAAATAGGAGAAGTAACTATATGTGTGTCTAAAATGAACTTTATTGCATTATTTAGAGAGAGAAGCAATGAACAGAACATTTGGTTCCTGCAGCACTGTGTAGCTTTATTTGAGTTCAACCTTCCATCCAAATGAATCCTGCCAGCCTCCAACATGAGTATACATTTCATGGAAAAGTTCCATGGTGCGGAAAGCCAGATGTATGAAGCTCTTTCTCCAGTAGCAATTATCTAATGAAATTGCGCCGAGTCTGCAGCAGGCGGACCGGATTTATTCCCATTGGAGTAGGGAGCACGTGCCATGGTATTTATAAACTGCAAAGGATGTTTGTCAGCGTGCACAGTACATGCATTCATCCCCGAGTGCCGGCAAGAAATAGCCTCATTGTTTCTGAAGAGCTAATGATGGATTCAAAAATTCTGTTAGCAAATCTGTGGCTGCAAGGGATCCTCTCCCTGGATGATGATGACTTCAGCCTGAGCAGTTCTCATTGTGGACTGAATAGAGGAGTGTAAGCCCTTGAATCAGACTCTGGGCCAATCCTGCCCTGGGCCAACTCCAGCAGATTCCAGAAGCAAGGGAAGAAGAGTCCTGGGGTATTGTCCCTGGTGTCACGGAGAAGATGACTCCTGGAAAGTCACACACTCCCAGTTCTCATTTTCATCTCTCCCACTGCCCAGCGAGAGAAAACCTTCAGAGTCATCTCAGACACACCTTACCCCACCTGCTGGGGATCTGCTTAGGCCCTTACCGGCTCTCAGGGAGCTTGGTTGGCTTTGTTGGGGATGGGGGTGACATACGGTCATGTTTGCTATGCCCTTTGCCTCTGGGCCAGCCTGACAGCCCAGCCAGCCCATGGAAGTGAGCTGGAAGCCTGGAGCAATAGACCCTCCTCACTGGTCTCTTCCAGCTTCTGATGGATCTGGGTATGATCTGGCTCGTGACTCTCAGCTTTCACTTTTGTTCACCATCTGCCTTTGGGTCTTGGCAAGTGATTTCTCTGGTCCTCACTTCAGTTTGCCCTCATAACTTCAGTCTATGTGTCTCCTCATTTTGGAGCATTTTCAATGGTAGCCTACCGCAGCCAGGTGGTGTTCAGCCCAATGTGCGGACAGCCCATCAGGGGAGACCTGGACATTTCAGGCTGCTGGAGTCTGTGGCTTCAGCTAGCTGATGTAGGCCTGATCAGACATCACTCAAGATTCTGTAGCAAGAGTTGTTAAGTAACACTGGGAGCCTGGAGTCAAACCTAAGCTATTGCATGATTTATCATTGGATTTTAGAATGACCACCTTCCCTTGCCTATTTCTGACACTTCTGGGATAATTACCCCCTTTTCTACCCAGCCAACCCCAGTAGCTCTTGGTGGTTGTCTCTAAGGGCCTTTGTAGAGTTTGATGGTTGTTTGTGGCTGCTTCCCAAGTGATAGGATAGGACCCTAGGGCTTTATTCTGGGTGATTGCCCATGAAGACTCAACTTATTTATTATGATTTTGCTGATGTTCAATTTTACTTGTTTGATACAAACTTACTAAAGGCTCTGCTTTAACGAATATCTATATTGTATGTAGATATGTAGTCTGATATACTGGTGAAAAGGACACAGCTCCTGCTCATGTGAAGCCCATGGTAGAAGGAACATCAGGGGCTACGGAGCCAAAGAACACAGGCCTAGGAGTGAGGAGCGTGGTTCAGGGTCCAGCTTCACTACTTACTTCTCTGTGATCAGAGTCAGGTCTCTTAACTCTCTGAAACCTCTGTTTTTCAACTATTAAAAAGGGGCTAATATAGCCCATTTCACAAGGATGAGATAATATACATTTATGGACACCTAATAGGTGCTCAATAAACATTACCTTCCTCTTCTTTTTGTTAACCAACATTGTACTCTTGGTTAAGCTTTCATTACATAAGATGAACTGAAGGCTTGGCATCTCTTTGGTGAATCTGCATAGTGTGTGCAGTAAACCAGATGATTCAGACTTACCATCTCCTTGGCGCTCTGTGCCCGATAAACACACATAGGTTCAGCTGTATGATTTTGGCTGCTAGTGCTGCTCTCAGGTTAAGAACAGCCTCCTCTACTCTTGACTGATTGCAGGCACAGAACTTTTCTCCTTCCCCTGATGATGATATGCATCGTGAAGCAAGAGACTCCCGTCTGTAACTTGGGAGCTTCCTTGAGCAGCTGCAGACTTGCTGACACTTGTAAATCCAATATTGCCTCGTCAAACAATGAGGGATTCTAAAAACAACGTTGGCCCAAAATAACTGCCTCATGAGCATGGTATTTGAGTGTGGACAATCATCATCATAGTCCATAAAAGTTTTGGCAAGGATTTCTATCCCTCCGTGAGCACCGGACTTCTCTACAATGGGGACATATGGGTTTGCCTGGGACAAAAATCCTTCATTCCTGATGGTTAAATATTTCAGGTCATGTCAGGAATTCATCTGCAATTAGCAGATCTAATAAACCTGGAGTTTTAGATGTAGTTTTGATGCCATTGAAATGCGCTGCTGTATTTGGAGTGGCAGTAGTACAATCATAGCATTACACGTGTGCTTAGCATTGGTTTTCATGCTTTGTGTAAATGTGCTCACTTAATCCTTAGAACCACCCATGCAGTGAGCAACTGCTATTATGCTCACTTTCCCATCAACAAGACTAAAGAGCAGAGGGATTGTAACACTTTCCCAAACCCACAGCTAGTAATTAGAGAGCGCCTGGTTTGACCTCAGAGCTCATGCTTTCAACTACTGTAAATACACTGATAAATATACTGGTTTAATGGTTATTTAGAAATTTAATTGAAAAGATTTTGATTATCTCAAGAGGCTGAGTTTTTAACACTGATAATATGACTTCCAAATCTGAATGCTGAGAATGAGTTGCTCTTTATTTCTTGCCACTGCCACTATTGTTGAGTTCCTGCTATGTGACAGGGACTTTCTTGGGTATTGGGGAGAAGACTGGAGGACTGCTAGATGTGATCCCATTGAGAGCTGTGAAGGGTCTGAAATTTTACTCTAGTTGCGTGGTGCTGAGTTAGTTTGCCATAGATTCGTGGATGGTGGCAGAAGACATGCAACTCCTGGGTCAGAGACAAAGGAAAGTACATTAGTCATAGCAATGGCAGTGTCTACAGTATCAGCATTTACACTTGTTTCCTGAGCTCATTTCCAGAGAGTGAGGCAAAGTGCACTTGAAGAGGACATCTCAGCGGAGAGAACTCAAGTCTTTCATAATGGGAGGTAAGCCTGCCTGTCCTTTGCCCTAGGGGGGGGCATCACCTTAACCATACTGGATTGTAAGCACACCTGCCCTTTGTTCTGGAGAACACCATCTGGAGACACTCTGTCTTCTGAAGCTGTTTACCCTATAAACATCCTTGAAAAAGTAGATCAGAAGGAAGGCAATTTTGGGGTCTCTTGTATTTCTTCTCATCTTGTGAACATGAATTGTCTTCCCCAAGGTTCCTGTACTCCCAAGAATCTAGAAGCTCAATGTGTGGATAGGAATTACAGATGTGAGACAATGTCATACTAATATATGGGGATTGTGTAATTTGAACTGCATATATAAAGGGCTTCTTAGGGGAAAAGTCATTGTGATCTGGGGTGGGTAAAGAAGTTCTCTTGGATGAGGAGAGATTTTATGAAGTCAGAAGACATTAGAGAGTGAATGAAAAGAGCACTTTATGTTGTGTCACAGCTGAGGCTGGGAGCTCAGTCATACAGAACGTTGGACTTGGCATCGGACCTGGGTTTCAAGCATGGCTCAGTTGTTTATTATTTATGTGCCCTAGACAACATCTTTGAACCTTCTGGTTGTTGTTCATTAACTTTTTAATTTCCTTTTCTACAGGATATGAATACTTATTAGCTTCAGATTTAGAGATCAGAATTTTGGTCAATGTCATAGTGAAGAATGGTAAGACCTTTGCTTTTCTACATCTTTGATGGAGAGTTGAGAAAAATGAGTTGAATTTTCTTTAAAAATTTTTTAAATTATTTTTTTATCTTTAGAGGAGAAGGGAAGGAGAGAGGGAGAGAAACATCAATGTATGGTTGCCTCTCATGCGTCCCCTGCTGGGAATTGGCCTGCAACCCAGGCATGTGCCCTGACTGGGAATCGAACCGTGATCCTTTGCTTCACAGGCCCGCGCTCAATCTACTGAGCTACACCAGCCAGGGCTGAATTTTCTTTGTATTGAGGAAAATTGGTGATATAGCCACAACTTACCCAGATTCTTTGAATTATTTTTTATTCCTACTATGTTTACCATCAACACAGGATATCCCTTCTCCAGGAAGTATTCTTGGATCACCCCAGCTCACACTCAGTTTTCTCTCCTTGGCCCTGTCATTGCTGCTCTCAATCCATTGTTGGAAACTTCCCTGCCTGGTTTCAGGAGCTGTAAACCCCCCATGGCTAAGACTGAGTGAGCTACCTCTGGACCATAAGCCACTAAGGAGACAGAGCTTAACTCCCTGGAAGGAGTGTTGCTTCTGCTCTTTTTTTCATAACTGGCCTCCAATGCTTGATCAGTTAGCTGATGATGGGTAAGATTCCCCAAGGGGGGAATGACCTAAGATAGGCATGATCATGTGGAGGCCCCAGGGAAGGACTTAGGGGGCTATGGAGAAAAGGGGTGCTGGACCCTTGCCCTTCAGCTTTGAGGAAACCTGACTCCCCTGAGTCCTCGAGAAGTCTCTGATAATTCCTTGGCTACCTTGCCTCCTCTACTTGGCTTAAACCTGAAACAATGGCAGAGGGTGGTGCAGCCCTGTGATGGATAGGGAAGGCTCCCCGGGTGATCTGGCCTGAGAAAGGATATGTAAATTCCTGTGAGGCCTACTTTGCTAAGAATGCTCTTAGTAAAATGATAAAGACCTGAGCAAGAAACAGTTCACTTTCCAAAGTTTCATAGCCTTTTAGCTGACAGACCCTAAATCAGAATAAGCCCTAATGGTTCCTTATCTATCACCTAATCCTTACTGCCTGAGAATGATTAATAAGTTGTACCTGAATTCCTGCATGAGAAACCCAATAAAATCACTGTCCAGGCAAGGATCAGCGCACTCTCCCCTCAGAGAGAGTTGCCAGGCTGCTCCAAGACACCCAACTCTTGAGAGGGTGGCCAGGCCCCTCTGAGGTATTCTCCCCTTGTGGAAGTAGCCATGCCATCCCCTTTTCCTCCACAGGACTCGGTGGTCTATGTGAATTTGTATCATGTCTCATCTATAACGCCGTGAGCACTGCCAGCCGGTGCCCGTGTCAATCCATCAATTGTACCCATGTCCAAGAGTGAAGTTCTGACTCGGTAACATGGCTCACTTAGCCTCTCTGGTCTGACTCCGGTCTGGCACTCCTGCCTCCTCTCCCCTCCCTGCCCCTTGCACCCTACTAACTAGCCATACTAAAGCAGTGTTGTTTGCACACACACCCCTGATTTTTCACACCTTTGCCTAGCCTGCTCTCTGTCTCTGGACAGCTTTCTTACCTATCTCTCATTAGCTAATTTCTATTCAATATTTATGAGTCTGCCCAAGAATGACCTCTTCCTCCCTTAAAAAAAACTACTAAACTTAATTATCTGAAATTAATGTCTCTTTCTTATCCATCCATCCATCTATCCATCCATCCATCCATCCATGTGTCATCTATTATTTATCTGTATTT
The DNA here is from genome assembly GCA_004027735.1 of Carollia perspicillata. NCBI lineage: Eukaryota > Metazoa > Chordata > Mammalia > Chiroptera > Phyllostomidae > Carollia > Carollia perspicillata. The sequence goes on from PVKM010017847.1 coordinate 23,929, forward strand.
TACTGTACTTACTTCCATTGCAACAGTGTATATAACTGTCTCTCTTTCCATTAGACTGCGGGATTTTAAAGAGTGACTAATAGTTCCACAGTGGATATTCTTCCAATGAGTACATAAAAACAGTTAAATGATTTTGTGAACAAATGAATGAATGCTTTGGAAGCAACAAACACACCTCTGAAGCCCACACCTTTATGGTGAGTGCACAATAAATCATGATCATGTAGCTTTTACAGCAAGAGGATTTAAGTAGGAAGGGGAAGGGCAGGCTGGTTCTGGGCGCAGCCTGTCTTCTCCAGCTCTTCCTTACCTTCTCACCCCTTACTCCTCCCATCCGGATCACTTATCCCTTTCTCACAGGGGCTTAGTCAGAGCTAACAACCAGGATTAGAAGGAGTTTGGGGTAATGAATCCTCATTGAGTCTAACCTTCCATTTATCCAAGGGTATTTTGCTTTCCAGAGAGGCCTCACAAAGAACCATTAGACCTCCTCCCCTGAAAGAATCCTGAAATCTGGAATTCCAGGCAGTGGGCTAGGGAAGAACATAGTGTCTTCGCATTGCAGCTCCCTCTGCCTTCTGGTCCGATCCCAGGAATGGAAGTGGCCCTTTGCTCTCTGTTATTGCCATTCAGCGTTTTTGGGCCCCCAAAAGGAGGAAAATAATCCATATGTGCAAGCCTGGAGCCAATGTTGAGAAAACAAACCTTATCAGGGAAGGCTGTCGACAAGTTCATTTTCCCATGGCTTCTCTGTGGCACTCTGGGGCCCAGCTTCCACAAATCTGGAGACAGGGAGAACAGGAAGTGTGACCAGCACCACTTCCTGGGGCATGCGGTGTGCATGAAGGCCCCACAGGCACTCATCACTGATGTCTGTGAATCCTTGAGAGACGTGCAGCTCAGTGAATTGATGGGTCTGAGTTGGGAACAACCCTGGATTGGGATGGACTACAGAGCAGGGAAAAGCCATTTTCCTCACGTCTGAGTTCTAGGAAAGAAATTTGGACTGTGGGGACTTCCCTGGAGAGGTCAGGGTAACAGATGGCATATTTCATTCTTTTACACTATTTGTGTTTTGGGGGTGTCTGCATGTGCCCACCTGCACATTTCTGTATGTGTGTGTATGTTACATGAAAGAACCAGAATGGGGTGTTTTGTCACGCTGATTTCAGATCTTATACTAGCTGAGTGGCCTGTGCAACTAGTTGTGCCTTCGGTTTTCCCATCAGTAAAGTGGGGATGGGGAAATCCACCCAATTTAGTTATCACGAGGGTTACATGAAACAAAATGTGAAGAGCGCTTGACACAGAACTCAGCCAGGAGCAGGTGCTCAGTAAGTAGTACCTATTCTCTTACTATCTCAACAGGCTGCATTTATTGACTTGTTTGTTTATCACTGACACTTCCCCTCATGCTCACCCCCAAGTTGGGGTGGCTTGTAGGGGGTTCCAAGGGATTATCTCACCAAACATGTTTCAAGCCCAGCAACCAGCTTTGATCAGGACTCTATGAAAGAGAGATAAGAGAAACAGGAAGAAAATAATAACTAGAGGAGGAAAAGGTGGCAAATGTAAAGTAAATTGGAAATCATGCATAGCTATACACTT
>PVKM010017848.1:0-25532 GCA_004027735.1 Carollia perspicillata
GGTCAGGGATGGAACCTGCAACCTAGGTATGTGCCCTGACTGGGAATCAAACTCATAACCTCCTAGTATACCATACCATGCTCCAACCAACTGAGCCACCTGGCTAGGGCAGTAAATCAAGACATTCTTAAATCAAAATATTTGTTGCTAGCTGGCTTGACTTACAAGCAAACACTGAAGAAACTCCTTCAGGCTGAAAGAAATGCTATCGTTCTGTAACTCAAATCTAAGTGAATAAAGGGCAACAGAATTGATAGATATGTAGGTAAGCATAAAAGATTGTACAAATATAGATAGATTTTATTTTAACTTCTTTAAGACATACTATTGCAGAAAACCAATAATTATAACACCATGTTTTTGTTATACATATAGATATAATGAATATTATGACCATATCGTTGGACACTGGTGGACCTTTAGTACGTGCTTGTGGCATTGTAAAATCATACATCTGCTTCACCTGGAAGTAGTCTCACGTGGTGGCGCATTGACTCACAGATTGGACTTTGACTCCGATTGTGTTTCCCCTATGAAATGTGTTAAGGAAAGTTGTCAGAAGAGAGAAATAGAGCTGTCAACTGGCTCATCAAAATGCTCAGTTTCAGATAGTCCCTCCATGTACTCATGCATGCTTTATAAATACTTGTATGTATATGAGTATGTTGGCTTAGGCAAAATTCTGAGACAGGTATAGGAGTCCAGTATCCAGATTCCGCCCCCCGCCCTCTTCCAAAAAAAAAAGTTTTCTACCAATTATTGAATGCTGACTATTAGTGAAACCCTAGGCTAAAACTGGGCTTTGGGGGAATAAATTTCATTCACACAACCACACTATGAAATTTTTATTGACCCAATTTGAAGATGAGGAAACTGAGGCCTATAGAGATTGCGTACCTTGTCCAAGTTTACGCGCTCAACTAATAACTTGCAGGGCTTAGCTTGGGACTTTTTTTTTTTTCCTTTCAGTGGTCTTCACTGCTGGGCTTCATGATTTCCCTTCTCATTCTCCACTTGTACCCGCAAGTTGCTAGTGTTTTTCTCTATACGGAGAAATAAATGACTAGACGTCTTGATATGCTAGACCTCTGAGAAGGCATTTCATTTTACTAAGGCACGAGCTGTCGGCGAAATGAATGAATGTGTGATGATGTAACTCAAGCGTGACTGTTTCTTTTGCTGAAGAGATACCTTACATTTCAACTCTTCTGAAGGTGCTCAAATTACAAGTACACAATTGTTTTATTTTGCCCAAAACAGCAAAGTACTGTCCGGGAAAGACATTATTGGCTGAATCTCAGTGGAGGCTTATTTTTGGTTGCATTAGAAATCACTTGGTAGAGGAAGAAAAGAACACAGGAAGAAAACAAATTTAGCAGAAGTGGTAGTTAACTTCGGTGGTATGACATCACAATTTCAAGAATTGGATGCCGTTGTAAACAAGCTCTAGAAAGACTGTTTTAACAGCATCTCAGTATGTGGTTACATTGTGGAACTCACGGACATATGGCACTGGAAAAAGAAAGCTGTCTTTACATAACAGAAAACTGTCTTATGTTATGTAAATGTGTGTTTATGGCTTAGAATAAAATTTCCAGTAGAACATTATACATGGATTCAGCAGTATTGCCATCAGGCCACATGGGCAGAAGTGAACACAATACCTTCTAGGAAACTGAATTAGGTGCCTCATAAAGTGCATCCATCAGGACGACAATTCCAGTGTTGAAGATGCACGCGAAGAATGTTTACACGGTTGTTACATAAACTGGGAATGAGTGTGATCTTTCTAATAAATTTTATATCATTAAAAATTAGTATGCGCAAATGCACGATCATTCTATCTACATTTTCCAAAGTTTCTATGTCACAGTCAATCAAAAACTTAGCCTGCAACTTCTCATTTAGAAAACAGGGCAGTCACATTATATTTGGTTATATACAGTGTATACATGTCCAGGGCTTCAGTTTCTTTCCTGGGGATATTAGGGAGGCGGTGCAAAGTCCGTATTGAATATTAAGAGATCCAAAGGTAAAAATATTTAGCACTTGGCCTGAAACACTTGGTAGATTGTCCCCCTCTAAAATCATGTGAGTTAACAGTCTTTTCCTCTTACTGTAAGAGCAGGCCTACAGCAAATGCTTCAGAGTTAATGTTAAATGCATTGAATTCAGCAACCCACTGGTAACTCTTCCTTTCTGATTATGCACATCTCTCCCTATAATAATATGTGCCTCCTGAATTGCATTAAGAGCATTTATAATGTAAGAGGCGAAAGAGCCAATATTTCAAACAGAAGCCATCCGTTTCTTTTTTTAAAAAAATACCTAAATGTATTGAAATGTCTCTAAAAAGTAAAATACTAGCACTTAATTGCAGATGGGTAATGTTAAATATCCCATTCATTATTATTATTACCACGTGCTGAAATAAATCCTACCATAAGCATTAAGTGAGTAGGTAAACAAAGGAATAACACTTCATGTGATGAATGCCAATATAAAGCACATTTAAACCATTCTGTCAGTAGACAAGCCTGGAAATGCTAACTGTGCTCCTTTGCTTTTCTGCCATCATTTGAATACGTAGATTCAAATTGCAGCTTTTCAAACTTCAAATCGAGGATTTTGAAATTTCCGAAAACACATGCACTTGGAAAAGCAGATTATAACAAGGTCCCGATGGGTTTGGGGCACAATCTTTTTTCTATTTCAAAGTATAAAAAAAACAATCTAGACAAGAAATGACTACCAAATGTTGTCATATTTACAAAGAAGATGCTGTACTTTTTAAATATTAAATATTCAGGAAAAAAGACCTCCACAAGCATTGTGTAAAAAGAATGATTGTCACAAATAGCTTAGCCAAAGCTTTACTTTTGAAGTGATGATTTATTCTATCTAGAGCTCCTTAAGATTTGTCTAAATTAGCGTACAGTTAATATCCATAAAATCATATGCAAGTCACTGCCTTTCAAAGTGATGCTGAAGGTTAATTAGAAAATGTACTTAATTATTTATAGTGCACAGACGAGTCCCAAATACTACTACTCTCAGTGTCCAAGCGCACTGTAAACATTGAAAATTTTGCAGCTTTATGCTGGTAACACAGTAAATTTTCACCAGTTGATTTATCGATTTAATGTAATCCTTATAAAAGTTACCCCTGACAGTTATTTTTGTAATGTGGCCAAGTGATGCTTGTACTACGTGAACTGGAATAGCTAAGGCAGGAGAAGTGGTTAACCTACCGAAAGGAAACACTGTAAAGCTTCAGTGGTTGAAGTAGGGGTATTACGGTCACAAAAATCCACAGTAGATCCCCAAACAGGACTTTCTTACATAAAACCCCCCACAAAATACAGTGGAACCTCGGTTCTCAAATGCAGTTCATTCTGGAAGACTGTGAAGAAGCGATTTGTTGGAAAACCAAATCACGTCTGAGAGATGCGTGACAGATCAGGCGGGGATCAGCAGAACAGGGCGTTTGGGTCGAGCACCACAGTTTTGTTTGACAACTGAGACATTTCTTTCATGAACAGCTTGGTCGAGAACCGGATTGTTAAAGGTGGGAGATGTTTGAGAACTGAGCTTTGGCTCTGACATCTATGGGGAATAGTGTGTGCTGGGGAGAAGGGCAACTTCTGAAAAATTCTTCAAGGACAGAAACTTCACTCTATAAATTTAAGACGTATTAAGAATTTGGTCTGTGAGCCCCACATCTGTGCTGCCTATGAGAGACACACCTCAGAATGAAAGACACACGCGAACCGAATGTGCAGGTATGGGCGAAGATATTTCATGCAAGCGGAAGAGAAAACAACTGGGCGGGTTAGCAATACCTAATATCTAACAAAATAGACTTTTGGGGCATTCAACCTGCCGCCCGCTAGCTGCATGCAGCCCACGATGGCTATGGATTCAGCCCAACACCAAATTGTAGATTTACTTAAAACCTTTTTCTTGCCTGTTACTTTTCATTAATGTTCGTGTACTGAATGTGTGGCCCAAGACAGGTCGTCTTCTACCAGTGTGGCCCAGAGATGCCAAAAGGTTGGTCACCCCTGGAAAGACCTAAATGTTAGATTCAAAACCATAAAAATCCTAAAAGAAAACACAGGAAGTAAAATGGCAGACATTCTTCACAGCAGTATTTTTTTTTTCTAATATATGTTCTTGGGCAAGGGAAACAAAAGAAAAAATAAACAAATGAGGCTCCATCAAACTACAATGTTTTTGCACAGCAGAGGAAACCATCAACAAAATGAAAAGGGAACCCACTGAATGGGAGAACATATTTGCCAATGATACATCTGATAAGGGGTTAATATCCAAAATTGATAAAGAACTTCTAAAACTCAACACTCAAAAGATAATCCCATTAAAAATGGGCAGAGGACCTGAATAGACACTTCTCCGAAGATTGCATACTGATGGCTAGCAGACATATGAAAACATGCTTGAGGCTTTGTGTGGAAACTGTGAAGGGATTAAGCGAAACAAAGAAAAACTCATAGACACAGGCAACAGCATGGTGGTACCAGAGGGAAAGCGGGTGAGGGGGAAGAAGACAGTGTCGGGGGCGCGATAAACAGTGATGGAAGGAGACTTGACTTAGGGCTGTCAAGACACAGTACAGTATGCAGATGATGTGTTACAGAATTATGTACTTGAAACCTTGGTAATCTATTAACCAGTGTCATCCCAATAAATTTAATTAGGGAAAAGACTTCATTTTATTTTTATGAATGTTTTAGAATCAAGAATGAAGGTGAATGCATAAACAATTGTAGGATGGTCACAATTTTCAGGATAATCTCAATGCAAGAAATAACAAAGGAAGAAATTGATAAAATTTTATTTAGATACAAGCCAAAATATATTTTTCTAAGCTAAAAAGGAAGCTGGAAATATATGATCAATAAATACACTTTTAAGACTTTGAAAATAGCTCTTACAAAAAAGAAAATGCTGAAGAAAAAAATGGGTAATAGACATAGCAGACAATGGACACTGGAAATAGAAATAAAAAATATTACATGCACATCAAATTGCTCAACATTTCTATTAATGAAAATGTAAAACACCTCTGTGACAAACTATTGTGCTTCTATCAAGTACATCAATCGTACTGCTCCGTGGTGGTAAGCATGTGGTGAGACAGTTATTTTGTAAGTGTTGGTGGAAATAGATGAGTGTTCTTGCTACCAGCATTGCAAAGAAATTTAGTACTCTTGTTAACTTTTCCTCCTTATTCTAAGGAAATTAGCAGCTACATGAGCCAAAATGCATAAACAAATGTATTTGTAATGGAGTTATTTATTATAATGAAGAATTGGAACCGAACTAAAAGTCAAATAACAGAAGAATGGTAAAATATGGTGTACCCATAAGTGGTTTATTACTCATCCAAAAAATCAATTTTTCAGAGAATAATTAATGACCTAAGAAAATACAGTAGAAATTTAATATTTCCTCAATATTAAATGAGAAAAACAGGTACAGAATATTTATAGAGTTTGATCCCAATTAAAGATATAAATCTCCATTACAATGAATAACTACCTCTCCCTTCTTTTTGTTTATTGGGTTTTGGCTTTTTCTCCTTGAAATCATCAGTTTCTAGATGAAGATTGAGAAAAGCCTTACCCATCAGTCCAGGTTTTACAAATGTAATTCGATGCTTAGCAAATTTTGACTTGACTAAAATGAAGAAAATTGGTAGCAATAAGGTTGCTTTCAGTATTTGGGACACTGTGCAACATGACCTGGGGTCAAATACTAATGGGGACAGAGGTTTGCAAAGAGAGCATAAAATAGAGAAAGATGAGGCAGAGTAAGAACCACCCTGAAATCTAGACCCAGGGAACTGAACTGGCTTAGACATGTTATTCTTTTGTAATTTTTTAATTGTTGTTCAATTACACTTGTCCCCAACCCCCCCCCATAATATTCCCCTGCCCTACCCACCCCCACCTCCCACATTCAATCCTCCCCTACCCCATTGTCCTTGTCCATGGGTCCTTTATACATGTTCTATGACTTGACCCTTCCCCCTTGTCCCCCGTTATCCCCTCCCACCTCCCCTCTGGTTACTGTCCGTTCTTTATTTCCATGTCTCTGGTTCTATTTTGCTTGTTTGTTTTGTCGATTAGGTTCCACTTGTAGGTGAGATCATACGGTATTTGTCATTGTGGTTTTCATTTGCATCTCTCTGATGGCTAGTGATGCTGAGCAACCTTTCATATGCCTATGGCTTAGAAATTTTAAACAAGTAACGAATGTCTATACTGGGTTTCTTCCTTCTTCCAGAGTTGCTTCTAAGTCCAGAGTCAGGGAAAATGGCGCTACCCCACATTCTAAAACAAGCTGCCAGCAACTGAAACCAGCCGCTTCTCCACAGGGCATGCTGAGAAGTCACAGCGCTATTATGTCTCCTACCAGTGATTTCCAACCTCCTCTGTGCCCCATGTCCCAGTCAGTTATTAAGAGGACCGGCCAGGGATGAAATAGCTTTGTGAGGAGTGCAGTGTTGATGCTGAGGGTCAGTTTAATGTGCTCTCAGCTGGAGTAAATATCATCTACTCAGCCAGATAAAGTGGGGAGCACTGTCAGACCAGAACACAGAATCCGGTCCCAGAGGACCCAGGACCAAACACTGGATTGACTACCGATGAGTTGTATGACCTTGGGCAAAATAGTAAGCATCATTTTCTGTCATCTGTAAATGAAAAACTAGTGGTCCTCTCATGATAGTAATGCGATGAGTTGCTTCTTCATTCAGTGGCCGCCGTGTAGTAAATGCTCAGTAATTACTCGCTGGCTATAGTAACCTCTCTTTTTATCCACCCGTCTTGTTGAATCTCCTACTCCATTTTAAATTGATCCTGTCTTCTCCTTTTCCTTTGTTACATCTACATGATTTGGACTACAATAGTCTGCCAATTTTGATAGTCCCTTACTGGATTCTTCAGTCTCTTGTCTTACCACCTTTACTTTCATTGATTCTCTGCAAAAGAGCCAGGGTGAGCGTGATGAAAGAAATCGTTCTCTGCTCGAAGTCTTTAAGTAGTTTGTTACGTAGAGATTAAAACAAAACCTTCTAGGTGCTTCATACCGAAGCTCCAACCACCTCACCAGCTTTATCTCCTGACCCTTCCCCCATAAATCTTGTGTATTTCACTGACCAGGAATGTTAGCAATAGACGTGAATGTAGGCATCCTTACTTTACACAATAGTAAAAGTTAAAAAGTGAAAGTAACATCCTCTTATGTTAGCAAAAGTCCAACATGAATTCCAATGGAAATTAGATGCCAAATCTTTATTGACCTCATTAATAGAAAGTAAGCTCAATCACCAGGCAGATAATGCCAGTAATACCAATATCTGTTTGTAATTACAAAGTAAAGATAATAGTTAAAACGTCATTACATTATGCATTTTTTTCAAATCCCAAAACAACCAGCAATTTGGTAACAGCCAAAAGACCCTAATTCATTGTGCCAGTGGTGAGAAAGTGTGCAGACTAACCAAATTTCATCCAATCTAATTTGCAAAATTTATCACATTAACATCACTGAAATCAGGATGGGTTTTACAATCTCTGCTGGTCAGACCAGATGTGGTTTAAAAGCAAATCCAAGAAACAGCAAGCAGTAGAGCCCTGTTAAGAAATGCTACATGGACTCTGGCTGGCGTAGCTCAATGGATTGAGTGCTGTCCTGCAAACCAAAGGGTCATGGGTTCGATTCCCAGTCGGGGCACATGCCAGGTTTGTGGGCCAGATTCCCAGTTGGAAGCAATGAAGCAATGTTAGAGGCAACCACACACTGATGTTTCTCTCCCTCTCTTTCTCTCTTCCTTCCCCTCTAAAACTAAATAAATAAAAGCTTTAAAAAAGACCACCTTCACAACAACTTCTAGACCTAGCACACAGATACCATAGCCTACCAAGTGTACACATAAAAATCTTTTTTAAAAATGCTATGTGGCCAACAGGACGATAATGTGTGGCAGAAGAGAGGCAGCGAAGAGAAAAAGCTGTGACTCTGAAGGCAAAAGTCATATGGGAGAGTCAGACTCTAAATAGGAGGCAGTTTTACAATACCTCACCAATATTTTCACTTACATTTTTGTTTTATGTATATGCAAGAGCAATATATGACAAAGGATAACTGTCATAGATTAATCAGCATGATTCCCCCACTCCAGCCCATCCTTGTATTTACTGGGGGATGCCATGACCTGCAACTGAAAGCATATTAGATTTGGTCAAATCCCGCAGTGCACATTGGTGAGTGCATTAGACCAGGTATGCCTGAGGAAAATAAAAGTACCATACATCCGTTACATTTCATGATGAAAAATAATATTTAGCCACATGGGAAAATTTCTACAATATACCGCTAAGCAAAAAGAAGGTTTCCATGCAGTGTGGAGATTTTCTGCATTAGAGTAATACAATATGTACAATATGTGTGTATATGTACACACATAGGTACGAGAACTAAAAGCATGTGTCGAAAAGTAAACCATATAGTAAGATTTTAAGGAGTTTCTGTTTTCCTCCTTTGCCTATTTTTTAAAAGCCTTTCAGAGATTTATACAATGAAAATGTATTACTTTTGAAATTAAAATTTTGATTTGTAAAACTAAGGCAAACTGTGGTGGGGTGGGGAAGAGGGAATAGAATGTGTCTGACCTTACATCCAATACAAAAAAAAGGGGGGGGGATCATATTGCAATGAATGGGAAAGATTTTTTAAAAAAACCAGGTGCCTGCAAGATGGAAAAGAATGATGGCAAAATTCATTCATGCGTGCAGGTTGTTGATTTAGCACTTCCCCTGTGCCAGACTCTGTTCTGGGAGCAAAGCTTGTAGGAGTAACTGAAACAGATAAAACTCCTTGCCCTCAGGAAGCTGAATTTCATGTATGTGAGACAGGCGACACAAACGACCAAACTGTAGTGTATGTTAGTTTCTAGAAATGAGAGAAAGGTAAAACGGGGAAAGAAGAAGACTTTTGAGGGGGAGGGGCCATTTTAAATAGGATCTCCAGGGGAATCCCTGGAGGAGGTGAAGGAGCAGGCCTGTTTCCTATTCGAGGAAAGGCCGTCCCAGACAGAACAAGCAAATGCAAAGGCTCAAAAGTGGGGACTCATCTGGCATAGACAGGCGCAAAACAAGGTGGGCACACCATGCAGTATACAGATCTAGTATCTGTGAAATGTACACTTGAAACCTCTATGATCCTATTGAGCAGGGTCACCCCAATGCGTTTAATTAATTTTAAAAAGACAAGAGAAATGGAGTATAGATGGAAATAAAGCCAGGGAGGAAAGGAGAGGGGATTAGCAGATTTTATAGGTCAGTGCTGTTTAGTGGAAACATTAGGTGAGCCACATACGGAATGTAAATTCTTCTAGTTGCCGCATGAAACAAGTAGAAACAGGAAATGAATATAGTACAAATGTTACGATTGCAACCTGTATATACTATAAAAAGTACTAAGGAGATGTTTTCCCTTTTTGATTTTAAAAAGAGTTTTATTTCTTACAGCAGTTTTAGTTAGGTGAAGGTACAGAGATCATTTTTTTTTTTGTACTAAGTCTCTGGAATCTGATGTGTATTGTACCCTTACGGCGCATCTCATTGCCACCAACATCACTTCAGGTGCTCAGGAGCCACATGGGCAGTGCCCGACATTGGGGACAGCACAGACCGAGGGCCTTGTAGAACGCTGTAATTACTCTTGTCTTTCGCTGTGAATGGATTGGGAAGCCATAGGAGCGTTCTGAGAGCAACAGTGACATCATGTGACTTGGGTTTTCAAAGTCTCTGCTGCTCTGAGAATAGAGAAGAGAATGGCTCCTCCTTGTAGCAAATTAAACTACACACAACATGAATGATTATTGTAAACTGTACGCTGAATAGAAGGGACAAGATACAAAAGAGTATATACCATAGGATTGCACATACATAGCGTTTATTACAGACAAATTAATCAGAGTCGACAGGATACTGATTACACTTTGAGGCAGCAACCGTGAGGGGCAAATGGGGCCTCTGGGCTTCTGATAACCTTCTAGTTCTTTTTCTGGCAATTTGGTGTGTCCAATTTTTAAAACTATATCAAGCTCTATAGTTATATATGAACACTTTCTTATATGCATATTATACTGCAATTAAAAGCTTACACAGGAGAGAGATTTATAGCTCCCAAAAGACAGCAAAACAAAAAAAAATTGTAAATTATTTTAAGTGCAGGTCATTTTGCTCAACTGTAAAAGTGTTACAATTCACTATGTAAGAATAAATTTATGGCTAATTGAATAACATAGAGTGTATGCATCCTTATAATTAAAAACTTCTGCTAGTACAGCATATGTTAAGTATTTTAAATCAATTTTCTTCTCGCCTAAAAAAGGATTGTGAGCCATAATTTGGAAAACATTGGAACGTGTACTCATTTAGTGTTTAATTCCCTTGTTTTTTTACACCTACCCTACAATTTTCCAGACAGGGGTACTGTAAGCATTTTCAAACATGCAACATCCTATTATGTATCTACTCCAATGCAGTGGTTCCCAGCCCGGGGCAGTCTTGCCCCAAGGGGTTAGGTGGCCATGCTCGAGACATTCTTGGTTGTCACACCTTAGGAAGAGGCCAAGGGTACAGCCCCTCGTGACTAAGAATTATCTAACCCTAAATTTCAGTAGGGCTGAGGTTAAGCAACACTGTTCTGGCTGAATAAAATGATGTTGGAATTTGAAACTGAGAATTCTTTCTTTACCAATTTAAGCTCATACTTGAGAGATTTTTTTGACATGTTGAAATTGCTTTGCCCAAAGTGAGTGAATTTTCTTAAAAAATCATATTAACGCCTCTTAAATTGCTTACATTCTTGAAAGTGCGTGCTGTGTGTGTGTGTGTTTTGTTTTGTTTTTTAAAAGGAAAGTTTGAGAAATACGTTGTTGGTAACAATTCTAATTCTTCTTTCTCCAGGCTAGAAGAACAAAAGAATATCTTATCAGAATTTCAAAGAGATTTAAATGAATTTATTTTATGGTTGGAGGAAGTGGATAACATTACTAGTATTCCACTTGAACCTGGAAATGAGCAGCAGCTAAAAGAAAAACTTGAACAAGTCAAGGTAATTTTATTTTCTAAAATCCCCCAGGGCCCACTTATATAAAGAGGGTATAAATCTAGTTTGTAATCTATTTAGCCATTGATTTCCTGCACATTAGGTTATTGATAGTTCCTCACTAGTGTTTCTCACAACTTTATTTTGTCTCAATCCAGTGTTTTCCAAAATGCACATACGTTTAAAAATGTGTGTGTGTGTGTGTGTGTGTATGTATGTGTGTGTGTGTGTGTAAACTGCAGAGCAGTATTTCACACAGATTTGAAATTCATTTTACATTTGCAGAAATCCACAGCTCCCAATTATTTTAAAAATTGGGAAGAATCTTCATAGAAATAAATCCCCTTTCTTAGGGAAGATCAATCCCACTACTTCAGCCTCTGATTAACGGTGTTCACCTTGCCTGGAGCAATGTTTTGTTTTGGTTGCTTTGGGGGCGGGGGCCTTGGTGCTGGTTCACAATCTAATCTGGCTGAATAGTCATCCAGTTTATTCAGGCTGCTTTTTACACCTTCCCAGGGTCTTGTCTGCCTCACCTGGCTGACCGACTTGCTCTAATTGTGCCGTTGGATTAAGTTTCACAGTTTTAGTTTTAGGAAAGAAAATCGTTTTGATCTGTTTTTCTTGAAATCTTGAAGGGAAGGTGAACAGGAAAGGGAAATTAACATTAATCACCCCCTATTTGGTGCTAAGTATTAGGTGTATTTACATCTGCTACTTTATTTAATCCTCATATCCTACTTTCAAAATGGTTGCTGTTACCTTCATTTTGCAAGGTCACGCGATCAAAGTAGAATGGAATGGCTCCTTTATCAGTGATTCACTGGGTTTGCACCTGCAAATTAGACTCCAGTGTCAACCACCGATTCCTGTGCAACAAATGTGCACCCGAACAAAAGATAAAAGTGTAAAAATGATCGCGCAGTTCAGTAAACAAATACTGAGCCCCCACGACTCGGTGTCAGATATTGCACTCAGTATTTGAGATTCAAAAATAAAAAGTCCGTTCTTCACTTGAGAATGGGTATGTCATGGAAAAAGGAACCCAAGCAGTTCTTGAAAATTCATCTGTTCTAGACGTATCCAGTGTCACATGTAGCAATGTAATTGATAACTCATTTTACAAACACATTTAGCGGCATTTATTAATAAATGCACACTAATCTAATTTGATAGTTGTTCTTATAACATCAGTTCACTGTCCAGTAGAATTTTGGGGGATGATGGAAATGTTTTACATTATCTTTTTCAGTAGCCACTAGCTATATGTACTGTTTGAGTACTTGCAAAGTGTCTAGTGAGACTGAGGACCTGAGTTTTTATTTTATTGAACTTACTTTAAAATTAAATAGTATCATGTAGCTAATTGTTCTGCATTGGACAATGCCACTCCAGATGACACAAATACATAAAAAGACTGTTGTGAAAACCGTGGTGGTGGTGTAGATCGTGGGATAATGCATTTATAATGTGATGCTGAATGAATAAGGGAAATTTGAGGATGTGGAAGTGTCAAAAAAATGAATGAAACTCTCCAACTTTGAATCATAGCTCTGTTGCTTCCTACTTTTTTGTCCTTGGATCTGGCACTTTACCTGGCTCTTGGTATGTAACCTCTCTGTCTCAGATTCCTTCTATGTCAGATGAAGACAATAGGATCTACCTTCTAGGATTATCATGTAAAATTTAACCGGTAATATATGTGGAGACCTTAGCACAGTGCTTGGTACCTGGTATGATCTCAGTGTTGATCTCTTAGTATATGATAATGCAATTTCACATTCGGTGGTATGTTACAGCATGGAGGCTTAATATCTAAGAGGATGATGAATTTATCCAGATTGTGCTATTTCTGCTACAGATGTGTTTTCACACTCTTGACTCTGCTTGGGGTATTTCTTGTTTTAGAGGTGTATCGCATGACATTTTTCTGTTGAAAAAATAAATCTAGCAGCGATAAGATATCTTGGCTCTTTCTAGGATGGATTTATCTCCTTGCGAGTGTTTCATTCTACCAGCTCTGTGTTCTGTAGAAAATTGTTGGTGTTTGAGGTAGCAGTGGGCCTTGGGTCAAGTTGTGCTTTGATAGATTAATCAATAGAGGCAAAGACACGGTGGTTGGCATGGCACTGGAATTCATTGTAAAAGTTGTTGCCTGTGTCTCTTTCAGTTACTCGTTGAAGAGTTGCCCCTGCGCCAGGGAATTCTAAAACAATTAAATGAGACCGGAGGAACAGTGCTTGTCAGTGCTCCCATAAGCCCAGAAGAGCAAGACAAACTTGAAAAGAAGCTCAAGCAGACAAATCTTCAGTGGATAAAGGTTAGACATGAATAAGCATCTCTCCTGCCACACGCGCTAAATGTTCCAAGTGTCTGTGTTTGTTTTGTTTCATGGTTGTTGTACGGGTGGGAATGGACATGAGGGGCTGATGTGCGGATTGTGTTTTGTCATTGTTTTTGAACCTGACCATTGGATTCGGCCACATGATTTGTCGTGGGTGGAAGGCATGGTGATGGTGGATGACGGTACGTGAATGACCAAATGCCAAAGTATACAACATTATTACATTGCATGAACTATTCTAAACAGTGAGACTGGAAAGAGACGAACTAACTAATTCAGTGTTTGGGTGTATTACTATATTGACAGTATCCAAGCAAGGTGGAAGTGGTCAAGTTCCACATGTATCATAAATTGAAATTGCCTTAATGCACAGTGTAGACTTCACCAGTGCTAAATGGATGCTAACCTTCTCCAAATGGTTTTTTTTTGGTCTTATTTATTTATTTATTTATCATTTACTTAATTGCTTAATCTGTGAGTCTTTATCTTTCTACCTGAGACCCCTTTTAAACGCAGTACTTAAAATGTTTATGAAAGTAATGTATACTTACTCTTTAAAACCAAGTGGTTCATATGAATGACTGTACAATGAAAAGAGTATCAATTAATTTCTCACCATTCATCGAAAGACAGTTCTTTTCCTGCGGTAATGCTGCAGCAGCTTCTCTTAAGTCGAGTGAGCATGTATGCGTGGGTCTGCTCCCGTTCTCCATTCTCTGACATTATATCTGTCTCTCCACCACTTCCGCAACGGCTCAGTGACAGTCATCCTATCTTCATTGAGATGCTATTCACATGCCATGCCATTCACTCATTTTAAAGTGTACCACTTACTGGCTTTTTATTTATTTTTTTAAGTCATCGTATATATATGCGGAAAACATCATCTTAACGATTTTAACTGTGCGATTCAGTGTCATTTATTACACTCACAATGTGCAACCATCACCATCAACTTTTCCCATAACTTTTTCATCAGCCCGAACAGAAATTCTGTAACCACTGAGCAGTGACTCCCCACCCCTTTCCCCATCACCCGCCCTCCCCAAAGTCTAACCTCTTACCTAATTTCTGTCTCTGTGAGTTTTACCAGTTCTAGACGCTTCATGTATGGACTCATATATATTTGTCCCTTCTGTGTCTAAACTATTTCACTTACTGTTTTCAAGGTTCATCCCTGTACCAGAACTTTGTTCTTTTTTATGACTAATATTCCACTGTATGTATACATACAGTTGTTTTGCTTTTTAAAAATTGGGATCTGGTCATGTAAACCATCTACCCTTGTTCTTTTTAGTCCAGATTGCCTTTGTTATTTAGGGTTCTTTGGTTTACTAAAGAAAAGAGAAGGAAATCTTACCCTTCACGACAGCATGGATGGACCTGGAGAGCATTATGCTAAATGAAATAAGCCAGTTGGAGAAAGACAAGTACCATGTGATCTCACTCCTATGTGGAATCTAATGAACAAACTAACCCAATAAACAAACTAGAAACAGACTCATAGATGGACAGCAGACTGACAGCCGTCAGAGGGGAGAGGGTTTGCAGGTCTGTGTGAAAAAGGTGAAGAGATTAAGCAAAAGCAAAACAAAGGAAAACACCTCAGAGACAACAGCATGATAATTACCAGAGAAGGGGGCTGGGAGGAGGTGGGAGAGGGTAAAGGAGGGATAAATGGTGACAGACGGAAGGAGACCTGACTTGGGGTGGGGAACACAGGATGAACTATACAGATGAGATATTATAGAATTGTACACCTAAAACCTATATAATTTTATTAACCAGTGTCACCACAATAAATTCAATTTAAAAAAAGAAAAATAAAAAAAACAAGTAAATTTTAGAACAAACTTGTCAAATTTTATTAAGGCTTGTCAGCATATTAATTGGAATTCTGTTGAGTCTGTAGATCAGTTAACATCTTTATAACACTGAGTCATCTGATCTTACATCTCTCCATTTGTTTGTGTCTGTAATGCCATTTTGGTAATATTAGGCAGTTTTCAGTCCAGAGGACTTACACATCTTTTATTAAATTGAATCCCAAACGTTTGACACTGTGATCCTGTTATAAATGCAATTCATTAAAATTTTTATTTTCTTTTTGTTGCTGGTACATAAAATATAATAGATTTTTGTATATTAAGTAATATCCCATGTCCTTGCTAAATTCATCTACTAGTAGTTTACAGAATCTTTTGTATTTGTTTTATGTATGCAGTCGTGCCATCAAATAGAGGTAGTTTCTTTCTTGTCAATCCTTATGATTTTATTTATTTACTTTTTATATAGACTAGGACCTCCAAAACAATGCGAATGGAAGTGGTGATCATTGGAAGTATTGGCTCATTTTCTGGCTCAGGTGGAAAGCTTCCAGTAATTCATCATTAAATGTGATGCTAGTTTTAGGATTTGGGGTAGGTCCTCTTAATCAGATAAGAAATTTCTCCTTACTCTCAGTTTATTAAGTCTTCATTATGAATAGGTATTGAACATACTTCCAGTACTCTCTGTGCATTTATTAAAACAATTACATAGTTTTTCTCCTTTGAATGAACGTGACAAATTATAGGTAGTGCTTTTGGAGTGTGAAACTGTTCAGGAATTACTGAGTGAATCCTATTGGCCATGATGTCTTGTACTTTTTATAGATTGCTGGATTGAATTTTCTAATATGTGGGTTAAGATTTTTATATCTTTGTTCATGTCAGAAAAGTTGTCTGTGTTTTTTTGTAATATCTTCTTAAGTGTTGATAGCAATGTTAGAGTAGTCTTATAAAACAAGTTGAGAGGTACTTTCTTTTGGTGGGGGGAATTATTTAAGATTGATATTATTTCTCCCTCGTGATATTTCAAAGATTTCAGTTAGAAAGCCACCTGGGCGTGGAGTTATTTTTATATGGGAAATTTTTTGATAATTGGTTTTTTGGTGTCTTTCATAGAAACAGGATGGTTAGATTTGTCACATTTTGTGTGTGTCACTTTTGTAAGTTGTGTCTTCCAAGGAATTTGTCATTTTCTCTTTTGGGGATGTAGATTTTGCTAATAGAGCTACTGATCCTTAATAGATTTAAAACATTTTATTTATTTATTTTTAAAGAATTGGAGAGGGCCGGGAGAAAGAAAGGAAGTGAAACTTCAATGTGTGGCTGCCTCTCATGCACCACCCCCCCCACTGGGAACTGGCCCGCAACCCAGGCATGTGCCCTGACTGGAAATCGAACCATGATCCTTTGGTTTACAGGCCTGCGCTCAGTGCACTGAGCTACACCAGCCAGGACCGGATCCTTTACAGATTTACGTGTAAGAATGAGAGCATAAAAAGCACTAAGTACCTGGCTGGGTCTTGTTGACTGGGATATTTTACTCTATGTGCTAAGACAAAGAGCTGACACTTATGGAAAGATACCTTCAAATTCTGTAAGGCAGTGGGCTCTACTTTGAGGTGCCCACGCCAACTGCTGAGCTTCTTTCTAATTACCATGTTTGATTTCTTCAGATAAGAACCATGTACTTTTCATTTTGATTTATTTTTATTTTCGCTTGTAGGTAATTGCTAAGGGAAGACCATTCATGATGCGATGGTATTGAGCTAGGGGCCAATTTCCATCCACACACTTTCAGCGCTCCGATTTTAACCCACCTCTTAGCCAAGGTCAGATCCCCCTGTGCCTAAGGCTGTTTCTCCCTTAACTTTCTTTGTCCCTGTAGGAACTTTCCCCGTATGTGCTTTTGGCTCTCCAAGGATATTTTGAAATCTATGATATGCTTTGGACCAGTTTTGCTGCCTTATTGAGCATATTTAATGCCTGTTAACTGTGTTCTATTCAAAATATAACACAAGTTGTAATTCTTTGAAGCCATAGCAAAACCATACCAAGGAGATATTACAGAAGTCTAATTTTCATGTAATGTAAAATGGTTTCTTTCAAACATGGCACAAGTGGCTCTGAAGAATTGCTTGTTATTCATCAGTATCCAACAAAATTGAGAGGTATGAAGAAGTTATACTGAGAAAAGTTTCTGTACATAGATGATTTGCAAAGAAAATAAGCGACTTTATTTTGGATTGTGTCAGGTTATTTATTATATTTTTAAATTGATAATGCTGAAGTTCTTGTAATGGATCATTTACTTGACTGATCAAAAATTTATGAACTGGAAAGAACCAACTTTTGACATTAAAATCAAAATGTGAATTTAGATCTCTATAATTCAAGCAACTAGGTATTGAAAAAATCCCTTTTATTTTTATATATCAACACTTACTTTCAGTTACAGGCATAGTCAGAGTAACACATTTTAAGGTGAGTTTTTTTTACTGCTGAAAATGTAAAGTTTCTTGTTTTAATTATTTCAAAACAGCCATGTAAAAATACAGACACTTGCAGGGATCTGTTTTCTTAGTAATTAAATTTTGTAGCCACAAAATGATACAAATAAAATTATTCCTTGCAGGAAGAAAACAAGGAGTGATACCCCGAAATGCTTCACAATACCTCAGTACATTTCAATATTATGAAGGTGGACACAAAATGTATAATTCTAGGAAATGTGAGAGAACTGTCTGAGACACACAATAGCAGCTTCGTCAATAGTGAAACATGAGTCAAGCATAACAATAAAATTTTTATGGAAGAAAAGTAAAACCAAGACTATGAACACCGAGACTGACATTACTAGATCATCCATCATATCTGGCTTCCATCCCCAAGTTATTTCAATGCTATACCTTTGCCACCAAATGTCTTCAAATTTGGGATCTTATTCATTAGCCAAATTCAAAATGATTTGTTTCTTCTCAATCTCTATGTGCTGCCCCCATACCTGTTGGTTTAAATTTAAGGGGGAAAATGATCAGTGCCAGATTTAGATCAGTACTGCAGTCAGTAGTTTACAAAAAAGTGAGAAATGATGGCCAAGGTCAACAGACGCTCTTGATCCCCATGAATCCTCAAGTACGGAGTCATTAGACAAGAGAAGGAATAATGAGGTCCCCTCCCCTATATTCTCCAGCCCCCTCTTCTGTCCACATGCTTGAGTGGGTGGTATAATGGTACTAGTAAGTCATAGTTGCTGAGGTACAAATAGGCCAGTTCCTTAACACACAGCATCTACATAAACGTTCTACTATCACAATCTCTGGTATCAGGTGCCTTTTCCATGGCTAACTCTAATATGCTGTATCCTGTGTATTTGCCCAGTTTTCCAATTTCTTTGGCACCTTCATGCTTCAGTACTAAATAGGTTTCAGATGTACAGGTCAGTGGTCAGACAATCATACACTTCTTACCGGTTTGTATTTTGGAATCATGTCGTATACTTCATTGAAAAGATGAAAAGATGGAGCATCTTTATTTTGTAGACTCATAGAATTATTCAGATGAAAGGGGCCTAATGAAGTTAAATTACTCTCACATCTTCGAGATTAGAACACTGAGTCATAGGAAGACTATGTGATATATTTGAGAATACACTGCCCTCTATTTAAATATGTTATTTGAAGGTCATTATTTTTTTGTAAAATTTTTGTGATGCCCATGATTATTCTGTGGATAATATGCTAGAAACAAAGAAAAACACAGTTTCCCAATTGCATTCTATTGTTCCTTTAAATGTAAAAACTGGGATTTCTTTTCATTTAAAGAAACTAGGAGAGTTTCTGCTTTGCTTCTTGACCTTTTTGGAAGACTGGATGCTATGTTTTCAAGTTATTTTCCCAAACTTTCTCTACCCGAATAGAGCATTTGTGATTATGTAATACAAGAAAGGATATTTTTGTGTTTCAGAATTAGTTTTATATTTATATATACTATTTATGTATACATATACTATTTTTGATGTTAAGTAACTTTACAGACAAAATATATTATACATTCCAATTAGTCATAATAAATACATTTTCATTTTGTTGAATAACTTTAAGTTTTTTCATCATGTTTCATCATTTATTTGAAAATGGTAAGTAACTACTTTGTTAATGCCTAAACAGTATAAAATAGTGCATATAAAGACCAAAACATTTTATAAACACAAATAAGACATTCTGCTAGGAAGTGAATTTCAGTTAAGTGCAACTTAATAAAAAAAATCTGATCTACTTTACCTAGGAAAAAAATTAGGTTTAAAAACATAATATATGTAGCAAAGTATTAATATAAGAATAACCTTTACAATACTGATAATAATGCAGGGATTGTTTTCAAACTAGATCCCAAAATATATATCATGAAAGTAAAAGCCTGTTGAAATACAGAGGCCAGACTATTTTCTATAATATACAAATGACTGTATCTAAATTATCAGAAATCTAATTCATTTTGTATTAACCTC
Organism: Carollia perspicillata; assembly: GCA_004027735.1. NCBI lineage: Eukaryota > Metazoa > Chordata > Mammalia > Chiroptera > Phyllostomidae > Carollia > Carollia perspicillata. Next base: position 19,829 of record PVKM010017848.1, read on the forward strand.
TAGTTATTTTACATCTACATATCCATCCAAGGGGTAAACACTTTAGATTTGTTCTTTTCATTTGTGCTTAGTTAATAAACATTTGCCATGTATTTCCAGTCATGACTATAAATATGGATAGTAAAAGTGGGAAAATTAGTCCTAGCCAGATATCAGACTTAGTTGGTGTGCTGTTCCATAGGGGACCAAAAGGTTGCAGGTTTGATTCCTGGTGAGGACACATACCTAGGTTGAAGGTTCAATCCCAAACCTTCCCTTGCTCAGTGAAGGTTCAATCTGGGGTGCATACAACAGACAACCAATTGACGTTTCTCTCTCACACCAATGTTTATCTCTTTCTGTCTCTCTAAAATCAATAAGCATACCCTCAGATGAGGATATTTTTTAAAGTGAGAAAATTAAATTAAGCTAAAGCTTCACTTTTTTACTCCTTGTTCAAAAATGGACATTTGCTCTAATAGGTTATTGCCCAATCAAATACCATGATTAATAGCTTGTTCTGGTAGTGACCATCCAATCCCGCCCTTAGTGTTAATTACTATTCTTTTTTTTTTTTTTTTACTAAAGTGAAGGATCTTTATAGGAGATGCAAGAAAATGGTGTTTACCTATTTACTATTAAGGCATACAGCGTGCTATCCTTTTTGAAGTCCTTTACTTTGATGTAGTTATTGGATAACTACATCATAATGTTTCCTCATTAATGAAATCATTCATTCCACAAACAGTTAACGAGTGACCGCTATGTGCCACATGCTGTTCTAAGCATACTGTAATGAGTTCCCACCCTTGCTCTACTTAAAGGGCATTCAGAATTACATAAGGCTTGGCACCGTACCTATTCATATCTCTTATTTATAGAGGCTAAACAATTTGAGGCTGAGAGTTGAGGAGGCGGGCAGTAATTAAAAGTTTACAACATAAGCATCCTTGACTTTGCCTCCTATCATTTCACGCTGAGATGGGGATCATTGCTACTAGCTGGAGTGTCATGAGTACATCTCAATTTGCTCCAACAGTCCTGGCTTTGCCCGCTATTCCATCATAATTTTTAACATCTCCCTCTTTCACTCTCACCAGTGTTCTACTTTAAAATATGAAAGTTGTATACATAATAATTGATATATATATACATACATATACACACACATATATATACCATGTCTATCCAGAAGGTGTCCAGCCATGTACAATGAAAAATAGAGACATGTATTGAAGAAGATACAAGATACAAAAAACATTGTACATAGCACAGTGACACCTCAGTCCCCTTCAAAGGAGGCACCTTGGGACCTTACACAGTTCTCCCAGTCTCCATCAGCTGCCCTGTCAAATTTTCCTGAGTCTTGTCAATAGTGTGAAATCTCTTCCCTTTCAAAGGTGATTTTAGTTTTGGGAAAAGCCATAACCAGAAGTGGCAGGGTGCCACATGTGAGCTGTATGGGGCCTCAGTCACCTGGCTGATTTGATGTTTCATCAAAAAAACTCTGCATGAGACGTGATGCATGAGTGAGTGTGTTGTCGTGATGAAGCTGCCAATCACCAGCTGCCCATAGCTGTGGCCTTCTGAATCATCTGAACAGTTTCCATGGAGGAATGTTCAAACATCACGCAAAACTAGATGCACATCCATTGCTCTACTCGCTCAGTTTTGAATGTGACAGCCACACAGGACACATGTTTACTCAATAGCATCTACTTCCCTCACTGACTAGCACAGTGAAGTGGTCGTTGTTCATGCATGTGCATCCCAGTCTACATCTATGTTGCACAAACCATTCTTGTTATATTAACAATGGCTGGAGTTTTTTTGGACAGACCTCCTACTTACATATATAATCCTGTTAGTTCTACTATAATCCAGCTCCCTGGTGGGCAAACTGAGCAGGGGCACTGCTGTTGTTCTCTTGATCCTTCAGTGAAGTTGAGAAGTTTGGGCTATCCAAGAAACCTGGTTGCCGTTACTACCAAATGAATCACTCTTTAATGAGAGTAAGTTTATAATAACGATACATGGTTTTTAATTTTCCAGCCTATTGAAATGTTAGGCAATGCAAAGGATATGGCTGACTGAGACATTTTACAAACCAAAAAAAAGTAAACAGGAGGAGTGAGGAAGCAATTTATCATGGTGCTAAAGAGTGAGATTTATGGATTATGGATTCTACCCCATTATTTGCTGTGTGGTCTTTGACCTACCCTGTCCACACTTCGGGTATAACGTCCACAAAATTCAGGTAGTAATAGAACATACCATGCAGGTTGTGGTGAAAATTCAATGACATAGTGCATGAGAATTGCCAAACACAGTGTCTGGCACATTGTAACTTGTCAAAAATGTTAGCTTTAATTTAAAATATTGGGGATAATGTTGAAATGGGAAAATACAAAGACCAAGCACAAAATTCTTGCAGAGTTAAGTTCTTTCCTTTTTATTGTGGTACAAGCACTTAACATGAGATCTACCCTCTTAACCAATCTTTAAGCACACGATACAATATTATTAACCATAGGCACTGTGTTGTACAGTGTATCTCCAAAAATGTTTCATCTTGCATGACTGAAACTCTATACCCATTCTACAACTCCCGCTTTCTTCTCTCCCTTGCCCTGGTAACCAGCATTCTACTTTCTGTCAATATTATTTTGACTATTCTAGTTGCAAGTGGAATCGTGCAGTATTATCCTTATATGACTAGCTTTTTTCACTTTTCACTTAGCATGATGCCCTCCAGGTAGATCCACATTCTTGCAGATGGCAGGACTCCCTTGTTTTTGAAGGCTGAATAATATTCACCATCTCCATCTAACAGTTACCAATATGGCTCATGGGGGGAAAGAAATATGGTCCTTGGGTGCCATTGTGAATCCAGGAGCTGAAAGAGGGAAGGAGGGTTAGAGGCACCAGGACCACCAAAGGGGCGTACTGGCTGGTCCCAAGGGTGTCCTGTCGGTGCTCCTTCAACCTTCTGATTCCATTATTCCTATTATCTATGGGCAACTAGTACTTCCAATAAAATGTGTAGGAAAATGATGGATTTTTCTCCTTACCTTGGCTATGAAGTCCAAGTTGTCTATCATTGCTTTCAAACGCCAACGTTTTCACGTTTTAAGTATAAGTGTGATTTAAGATGACTTGTTTAGCCCTGAGTGTCTTTGCAATCAATCTACTCACCCAACCTAAGTCAAAACTCCCGACAGAGTGTAATTGAACTTGTCGTCCACGCTCCTGGTTTTGGTGTGGGTTTCCCCCATTTTGGTGGAGTGATGACGAGCCATTTGTAGAAAGTTTCCTTGGAGCCAGATGTTCTATGAGGAAACCTTAAAACCTAACACTAAATAACTTGTTCATTTCAGTGAAACGCTATTTTTAAAAATATGAACAAAAAGCCAGCACGCATTGTAAAATGTGACATGTGCTCAACGAGTCACCTCCATATTAAAACTATACTTTTCACATATATGTATGTAGTAGCATATTCTATACACTGATAATGTGTACGCAGTATGAAAAGTTGTCATTTACAGATGCCATGGACCAGACTGTATTTAAAAAGCTAAACTAATTTCAGATTGAAAACAGATACCACTATTCTTGGCAAAGTTCCCTCCCTGTTCACAGTGAATTTTAAATGCAGAAAAGTATAATGATGAGGGAAAAAAGGAGACGAAATTTCATAACTCCGACCTTTAGCGTAACATTTTTGAAGTGAAGTCGTTTATTAAAACAAAGATGTTTGCCCTATAGCAGGGAATTTTAGAAAGGAGGAGAAATGATGTCATAAAAAGAGGTCTTGCTAATATGAAAATGTGTGTCTTCTGTCTCTGTGGTGCCTGGGCTTTGGAATGACTGGATTATGTAGCATCAACCCTGAGACCAGAGGGGTTACCTTTCTAATAATTTAGTAATCTTGAAATGCCATTAAGTGGAGGCTTTCAAAGACTAACTCCTTAAACTGAGGTCAAATAACAAACGAAGATTAAAGCTGTATTTAAGAGCATGGATTGTGACGTCTAACCCAATTTCCTTTATTACATCGTGTGCCAAGCCAGTATGGAACGCAAAATATATACAACAGTGCTGTTTGGGTGAGAGGTCAGAATCATAGCAAAAGTGAACTTTCCTGTCAAATCTTTATATGCGTGCGGTAAAATGTGTGAGATTCTTTATGGACCTCAGAGAATTTAATACCAAGCCCTGAGTACTATATGCATGTCATTTGACCCCTAGTGCTTCAAACCCTGGGAAAGAGACACTGAGTGCTAGGCCGGTTGATGTATTCCGTTTTTGTCATCGACCACCTGCCAGGGCCTAGAACTGATCTGTAATGGGTTTCTTACCTTTTATTGTGTAGAAAATGGATTGATAGATTAGGCCTGGGGCCAGTGAACCGTGGAACCCCAGGTTTGTGGGAAAGACTTTATCACCCTTTGATGTTATTTCTGTCTCATGTCAGCCAAGAAGGATGAGCTAGATTATCCGAGAGTAAGCTGGGTGCCAAAATCAGCATTCTCCTCATTTATCCACCTGATAGTTCAGGGCAAGGCCACTGCATGGGTTATGAAGGGTCCGATAAGGGCCTGATGGGCATGTTCTGTTTTGCCGCCTTTTAATGCGCATACCAATATTCAAACTAATTACAAGACATCAAAGAGACCGTTTCAGTGTTTGTCGCTAGAGAAAAATCCATCTGTCTTTGCTGTAGAAGTAAAAGTATTTGAACTGAATGGAAGGGTGCAGTTATAATTCGTGAACATTTTCAGTTATCACCGGGAAAAGTATAGTCCATCTTTGGCACGGTTGGCTAAGTGTGTGGAGCAAAAGAGATAGACCAGGAAATGGGCCAGAAACCAAAGTCATTGCAAGGATATTTCGAGAGAACTCCATTTGTCCTGATAGTAGCGATCTGTAGGCAACCTGTGACTGATGATTATACCTTAACCACAGTCTAAAAATAAATTTCTTATGAAGGTGACACATTCCGCCTGTTCATGGTGTGGGTTACATCAACAGTTTTGATTGGGGCAATAATTCTTGCACTTGGACTTTTATGAAAGAATGAAAGTCTGCCACTCGATCCCAGTCTAAATGACTGTCATGGAGATTGCTTCTGTTTTTGCCATGACTGTCCTTACAAATTCTAGACCAATGCAGTTATCACCTTGGATTGAAGCTGCTTTGTTGTCCTGTTTGCATCGTGGTGCGCATGTTCCAGCCAGCGTCACTGGTGATGCCAGGGACGGGAGAGAGTAAACTGAATTTTCAGGTGCTCCGTGCAGGGGTCCCCAACCTCCCTCTTCCCCTTCCATGGATTACCGCCTGAGTTCAGCCTCCTGTCCCTCTCACCGCCACCCCATCCACTGGAAAATTGTCTTCCACAGAAACAGTCCCTGGTGCCCAAAAGGTTGGGGACTCCTGCTAGGTACCCATTCCCTGGTGACAAATAACAGACAACCTAGAAAACAGAAAAATTAATAGAAAGGACCCTTTATGTGTAAAATTTTTATAGGGTTTGAGAACAGATGAAAACAGTTTTGAAGTACTAAAATAATGAAGGAAGGTGATCTTAACATCTTCAATTGTTTCTACTGGCCCCAAGATGCAATAGGATTAAGGGAGCACTTCAGCATTTTTAAGATACCTGTTTCCAGTTTCTTAGTTCATATGTGGTTACCTCTGACTGTGACCTCAAATGCTATCATGA